>JAZGTK010000090.1:15914-122374 GCA_036877625.1 Ambastaia sidthimunki | reverse complement strand
GTTATGAAAGGGAGGTTATGAAAGTCTGAGAGGTGAACACAAATGTAGCGTCAGCAGCACAGGAATATAATGAATACAAAAGAATTGCAGCAATGGGAGAGTAAAGGTGTTAAATAGACAACACGGGGATTTGACAGAAGGAAGGAAAAAGTGACAGAAGCATAAAAAGGCAGGTAATCAATGCAGAGGAAAGGAACAGAACTTGAGGGAATGAATGGGTAAAATGAGTGACACAATGACACAACACACATTTAATAGAAAAGACAGACCACAAAGCCTGTGTATACAAAGCAAAAATATTAACAATCGCAATTATCCGTCATGTTTTAAACAGTTAATCTTGAGAGATAAAGTATGAAGTAGAATGCTGTAAACACCTTTCGTTTGACATGAAGCATAGGAGGTGCATTGTGGGAACATAATGACTGAGGGTACGTACCAATTGCATGATGGTGCCCTGGGAAGTGTGCTTCACAGAGGATTCAACATTCTTAAGTGAGATACAAATTATATAAAGTGGATATACTCCATACTCACTTCACTAAAAGTGGAAAAAGATACTTATCCACCTGTCATTGTGCCCCACCTCAGCTGTACACATAGTTTCACTACCGTGAATACTGTATAGGGACCCTGTAAATTCTAATAAAGCTCATGACTTCAAAATGTAGATGAAACTTCATTATATGATTGTTATGTGACTGTTTTTGATAGATAGTTCAGAATGATTAACCATATTGCTCAGTGGAAAAAGCTGCAGTTTGGTGCCTGATAGTTACAAGCAGATATACCTGCAAACCGGTGATCTCCAAAAAGGGGTGTGAACTTTAAAAGTGGGTGTGACCTTCAAGATGGGACAGGGTAGCGTTGCGAATGGGTCTAGGCTTGTCATGTCTGTCTGTCAATGAGAAACCACGCCCACTTTGAGCACCCACCCTGTTTCCTGCACCATTTGACGATCTTCAGGCTGTAGCCTTTCTCAATAGTTAATTATTCTCATATGCTAAGTTTGAACTAGTGCTGTTAATTCAGACTGTTTTGGTATTTGTATTTAAATAATAAGTTTGTTGTGAACTTTTTGTTTGGTGTAGGTGCATTTTTATTCCATTGTAAAACAACAAAATTGGCCTGCTCGATAAAAAATTCATAAAGCGTTACTAGTTTACAGTGAGCAAATCTGAGAGGAATTCTAGACTGACAGCTCTGGTGTAGATTGAACAGGTGTCCGCACTCAACGGACAGTTTCACTTTGAGATAAAACTGCTTATTATTTTGGCTTCAGTGGTTTGATTTAAATCTTGTCAATAATGTTCTCCTCTCTCTACTTGTATTATTTATGCTCAGAGGCTGCGTTGGCCCAGCACTGCTGTATTTTCTGCCTGTAAGTGTTTGTAGTAACCTACTCATTGAACCAGTAAATTGATCTGACAGATGCTGATGCTCTTATATTGTACGCCTTTAAGCAAAGTTTTGGCAGATAGCATCAGATTAGGCTCAGGCGCTGGGCTGCCAATGAGCGGAGTACGCAGTCTAACCATCTCCCAAGAGTCCGTCTGAGTGCCGCCTTCGTAGGCGTCATAAATCATGTGATTGATTTGTTTTTTGACTAGCGTGGCACCTACGTTAACCTCCAATATCGTCTACTCAATGATGAAGGCAAAACAAATATACCCACATCTTGTTTCATTGTACGCGTCGAGTGCGTTTAAAACAAGCACTTTTAGATCTTAATCTAGTTACTGTGAAAGTACACAGTGGGGTGAGAAATTGGAAACATTTCCATCCTAGAGTTAAAAAAAGCAAACATTATGACTGAGGGGAATAAAAGTAGATTATAATATACAATAGTGCTGTTCCAAATCTGCTTGCGTAGCTCGGGTGCACACTGTACGATTTTTATGGTCCTTTATATTCCCAAAGAGTATTTTTTTTGTCTCTTAACAATCACCCAGACTAGTGGATATCACTATCATCATCTGGACCATTTCTAAGCCATTTTTACATTAATTGCGTCATCAGCTGCTGTGCTCCTATTGGTTCTTTGTTAGAAGGCAGGACTGCATGTAAAATTTGGGCCACTGCCAGAACTTTGTCAGAGACGTTCATTGCGAGTTTCAATGTGAAAACAATAAACTGGCAATTGGTGAACATATTATCCAATCAAAGACGTTTTCATCCTATGATGACAGAAATGATTCCTGAAACATACAGAGTGCAGTATTAAAGTATTGTGGTCTGACTATTCTAGTGCTGGCTATCCTACACCTGCTAGTCATGGAAACTCAGAAGGAAGGCTAATAAATGTATTAACCAGATTTCACAGGAATTTTTGACTATTTTATTTGCTGATTTTATATCTATTTCATGTGTAGACAATTTGTAAAACATTAGTGAAACATACCCATGAAGCCTCACCCCTAAATAGGGTTGCAAAGATGAAAAATCGGTGTGTCACATGGAAAAAAAACTTTTATGCCCAAATGACGCCCTGCAAATGTTTCCATTGCAGGCAGCTCAGTATTTTGTCAGTTTCAGATGCGGTTATGTAGCAATTTTCTACTGTAAACTTCTTTATGAAGTTTTGATTTTAAATGTGGCTTATGCCTTATGTACTGACCTAAAGGGACATTTAATAATGTTGATATATTACAGACGTGTGAAGGAATAAGTCGGCCTCTGGGTGAGAAGATTATTCCAAAATGCTCATTCATAACCCAGTAATGCTTTAACTTCAAAACACCCAGCTGAAGAACTGCTACCTATTGCAAAAAGGTGAAACCACTCTAATGTGCAGTTTTACTTTAGTCGATTCCAGTTGATTTTGTGTGCATGAAAATTACTGTATGTGTTATGGTAGTTCAAATTGTTCACCATCAGAAACACATTTCTACATTTCTAAGTGTCTACAAGTGTGTTACATTGTAGATCTGGCTTGTATGATCTTAGTGAGGGCTATGCAAATATGTGCTGTGGATTATCTCAGGCAGACGAATACTACAGTGATGGCAGACTATCACTGTAATGCAATAAGCTATCATACTGTGTGTCTTTCCCTCACTCTCTGGATTAGTCATTCTGTGCAGGACACTTTTGTGGAAGACTGTTTGCTTTGGCCGCATCTCTTTATTTGACCATTTCCAAGCACAGAACATAAAGAATAGAAACAGATAAGAGCTGTTTTCCATTTAAAAACCAGGACCTCAGCTGAACGGTGCTGTTTTGGTAGCGCTGGGGTATTATTATGAACTAGATAATGTCTGGAAAATTGTGTGATAGTAACATAACCAATTGTATCTGTTTAAAGTTAATACATCCCGTGTGGCACATATCGATTTCCAGGCTGCAATCTAAAGCAGAAAATGACAAACAGTAATAGGTATTTCATGGCCTTGTTTATCCCTCCTGAAGTCTCACAAGCTTCCATTTTGTTTTGCTCCCAATTTCAGTCTGGCCCTAATGCAAATGCAAGTCTTCTGTCTGAACAATTTGTGTGTGGAACCATCAGTTAACTGCTGTAGGCAGATGAAATCGTGACAACATGATGCACTAGATTTTAAGAAATAATTGAAGGATAAATGCTAAAAATGACAGCAGACTCCGCTAAAGTAATTGAGGTCGAGCTCGTCTTTGCATCGTTTTTTTTATTTAAAAGGGTGTTTGTTTACATTTTTCATTGATTGTGACAGCAGCAATTCATCAAATGACAAAGAAGTGTGTTATAACTGAACATATATCCAGATGAGGTGTGTAGACTGCTGCACTGTGGACATTCATTGGAAAGAGCAGATTCAGGGGCTGGCGTGCAGTGAGAAGTGATGCTGTACAGTCTCTGTACAGCCATTGGTCAGTTGGCTGCTACAACAATGCAGACAATGTGTCTAAAAAACAACACAGTTAATTCTTAGTATGTTCACTGTATGTATGTTCTCTTCCACTTTTAATTGACCAGGGCAACAATAAAACAGAATAAATTTATTTTAATGTACTTAAGGAACATTACTATGTACTTAAGGAATGGGTAAGGAACCCAGCCTTCAGACAGATTTTGGCATTATATTAAAGTAAAGTTTATGTTTTAATGAAGGTTAAAATAAAGTAGAAATAGTGATTCATTTGCAGTAGGATCAAAATTGAAAATGTAGCAAAACTTTATTTATCTGTGTTAAGGTGTGTTAATCTGTGTTAAGTGCACCCGCAGTGGCAGATATTGAGAAATAACATCAGTTCTGATTAAACAGGCATTGGAGGCCGTATAATAACCACAGCAATTGCAGTCTATTCTGATGAGGTGCGTTTTGCTGTGCTCGCACACAGCGTATTCCCCACAGCCTTTGTTAGTTTCTCGCTGTGGTTCCAGATCCATTTGTTCTGTTGGGCCTGGCTGCTTCTCAGCTCTCTGCCTGGTTCTTCTTCTGCTGGGATAACTATGAATGGCTGTGAATTTTAAACGCTGGATTAGAACCCCTGAGAGGGAAAGTCAAAGGGGAGCTTGGGGCTAATTTGTAGTTTTCAACGAACACAAGCCCCAAATATCCTTGCTGTAAGTTAATTCTTAACCCCAGAGTATCCATCTGCTGAGCAAGACCAAAAATATGAATCTTACAAACTGTGGATGAGTGGAAACTTAAACTGATAGATTAAAATACATATTAGAAAATTGCAATTCTCATGGTACAAAATTAAAGTAAGGGAGAAATCTTCTGATAGATAGATTCTGATCTATATCTATATAAACTGTATAATAGAGCTGTATATATATAAACTACAATGACACTTTTAAATGAGCAGCCTGCAATGCAATTCCATTTTATATATGATATGATTTAAGATATGAGTCTAAGATTATCTTTATATCTTGCTAGAGTGGATTATATAATGTTAGCTGTATATCTAAAAGTCTTTCTGTCTTATTTTTGTTTGGCTGATGTCATGGCAAACCTTAACTAATATCACTTAAAATATCATTTTAGCCACAATCTTTGCAATAACTTTTCTGTTATTGACAGTATATGCAGACTGTAAAAGCTTAACTGTAACTATATTGAACATTACATGTGCTGCAGATTTGCTACAGTAATTTATCCATCGCTAGATAAATTTAAAGTTCTTATAATTCAGTTTCCTGATCGCCTTCATTTGATCTGCATTAAATACGTTGATTAAAATATATGATGTATGTATTAATGCTGTCATTCTTCCCCAGACAGTATGACAACTTATAAATCCATTAGGTCTTATTAAGACTAAGTTTTTATCTTCATTTCACAGACTTGCAGGAGCCACTGCAAACTTCCACTCTGAAGCGCATCACTGGTGCTTCTCTCTAATTGGGTAATATGTTCAAACGGTGGCATTGTCTTAGAATGCAGAAAATAAACAGTTCTCTGTTTACCCCACCAACTTTAAACAAAATATAAATATAGATTCAGTATTCACATTTAAGAAATAAAGCCTCATTATTTTAAGATTATTGACTTGCCGAGAGCGAATTATGAATCTGTTGGTGGTTGGACTGGTAATGCTTGACACGCTTATTAAATGATGCAAAGCCTGACTTAATGAGGGGATATAACAGGATAAATGAGGATCATTCCTACTGTTCCTTTTAGTTTACACAAAGATGAGCAGGTGACATTATTGCAGAGGTGTCATTTGAGCACAAATCTAATTCCAAACACATATTAGGTACAAACTTTGTCAAGAACTTAATGGAGATCGAGGCAGCTAAACTGCTGAAGTAAACGATGTCAGAAACTAAACACGCATCTGTTTCTATTTAAGCATTAACATCTGGGTCACATCTCCAGGTGAAGGAAAAAACAGCCGTTCAATCTCAGCTAGTGGGAAAGGCAAATCTTCTGGAAAATGTGCGCAATTTATACTCTTCACACATTTATACACATCAAGGACAAAATTCAATCACCTAACAAGAAATGATTCTTAAACCGTGTTTGCACCCTCACGATATAGAAACTGGCAGGTCTTGTGTGAAGTCCATGCATATATTTCCAAAGGACTGATATATTGTGTCTAGCTTTGCTTACCCTAAGCGGCACTTTCCAAGGTCCCTAATAAATTTCTGTGCACACACCTGTATGACGTAATGATTTAAACAGAACTTGATGTGAATACAAACCACAGTGTGAATACACTATAGGAAAGTGCATTGAGGAGACACACAATGAGAAATGGAGACGCTAATAGATGTCAATAGATTTAGCCAATCATTGTTTGGCCTTTTACGTAACACAATATTCATCAAACAGACCACAAAAGGGAAGAGAGAGAAAATGGGAAATCTAATTACATTTAAAAAGATAAAAATAATGTAATTTTCTTCTTTGCGCATTGTAATTAACATGAGCTTATCTATGTAAAGAAAACATCTATACAGGTGTGACAATGCCACTTTATATTGGTGACAGAGAAATATTATTTTTTCATATGTCTTATCACTGAAAGTAACTCTAAATTTACAATAAATCTTAACAAAAGTTCATTTTTGGCCTGCAGTTTAGCCTCTGATGTTTGTAGCATGGTAAATGAAGTAATGTTAAGCTACCAGACTCTTGCCCATCCACATGGGGTTTTAAAGCTTCAGCTTTGAGGTTTGGGCAGGGTTATTTAACTACCCACAGAGTCTTTTGAAACTGTCCAGGCTCACTGCTGGAGCAGCACTAAAACAAGTGATTCACTTTGCTCTAGCTGGACTTGTAAGTATAGCGCTCATTTACGCTGGGCCCCTACTGCCTAATAGGCAACAACAGAGTTGACAGGCAGAGATTAAGTGTTTGAGGATATGTGATGTGTCCAGCTGTTTAGCTGCTAGTAGTCACAGCCAGAATGCTTTTGATGTGCATGTGTGGCTGTTTGGGCTAGATGTAGATATTCATTCAGGATCGGGGTAACAAACTGAAATTAGCATTCACATTAAACCTTGTGTGTTTTAAAGGTAAGGTAGGCAATTCTGGGGGGGGGCAAGCCTGTTTTGAAAGTATAGGATTCCACCCTTCCCTCAGAGAGCTCTCCAAAGTCACGTGTCCTCCAAAACAAAAGAACGAAGTGCGCTCTTGTTGTTTTTGCTTATTTTTGTTATTGTATTAAATGCACATATGTAACACTAAATATATCAAACTACAGCAAGTAATAAATAGAAGTGTCCTATGTTTAATGTTAAGACACTGGGATGTCACTTTCCCTTTATTTTCTAAACATTAGAAGCCCAAAGGGTTTTTATTTTTCCTGAGAACTGTTATATGTGTTGGGTAATATTTTGTATACTGTAACAAAATTAACTTAATTTGAAAAGAAGCAAGTTTTAATACATCACATGTCGTTGTCTGTATAAACGAGGTTAGATGCAATAGAAATGCATTGATGTGTGTTTCTCCATCACTTAATGTTTTTTTATACCCACAAGCTTTCACAAGTTCTCTGTCATTAAGATCCACCAACAAAACCTCTAGAGCTGCTGTGAGGGGTCAAGAAGACCTCTGGGGTTTAAGTGCTAGATGTTTTCTTGCAGTCAGCTCACCTTTACCTCTTCAATTTCTGCTCTATTCATCTCGAGAACTTCAGAAAAAACTGTTTTGAAATTTTATCCCTCTGGTCATATTCTCAGAAATTCACGGTTTGTGGAAGATGTGAGGTTAGAGCGTTTCTTTCTCCATATCTGCACAATGAAATGATTCAGCTCCGTTTCAAAAGATTTTTTTAATGGTGGTTTAACTCTAGTTGGATCTGTGTATTTGATTATTAGCAGAAGTTGTGGGTACATTTTGATCAAGCATGCGCACCAATGATAATTTTTATATCTGATAAGATTTTATCAGATCGGTTTGTGAAAAACTTTCTTAAATCTTCTTAAATCTCGTAGCATTGTTGGGAGTACATCATATACTTTGACTGCAGTTAGCTGACTAGTTAAGGTTTCGGTAGTTGGTTAGCTACTTATGGAGGTTTTATTATTGGGCTTTGAAGTGGTTCAAGGTGATTAATAAATTCACATTTTGTGTACTGTAGTACTGGGATAACAATCCTTTAGAACTTAATGTAACACTTGATTATTAAGTGCCATGTTCTTTGTGCTTTGTCAAACCAGCCATTATCAGTTGCATAGACTCATACATTTGAATCCAATAGCTTGACTCTATCAGATAATTTTGCCTATTTTCGTAAACGTGATAATGATATATGTGTAACTCTAAATTTAGCACACTGAAATATTTGCTTTGCTTTAGTTAAGTTATTGTTATACTAATGAAGTATGAATATCATTTAACAGCGAAAACGAACATATTTTGTGTTGTTTCAGAGAGATTAAGGCAGAAACAGGTTTTGCTAGTGGAACAAATTACTGACAGATCAAGCCAAATTTGACTCCAGGCCTTTCTGGAGATAGTCAGAATGAATAATTTATGTGGAAGGACAGAAAACCTACTCATTGCTGTGCTCAGTCAAAGGAAGGAGGCAAAAAACAACCACTAGATGATTCAGAGTGGCACAAAATTCGGATTTTTAATTAAACGCTTGATTACCTCGTATTAATTGGACTTCAGTTAAAATAAATGCCTGGGCTGAATGTTTTAACCTTCCAGGAAGTGAGGTACCACAGCAAATGATTGAAAATAAAACCACCTCATTTGTATGTATACATTATCTCCACTTAACCTTTATGCCCGTGTGGCAGACAGTTCTGTTAATGATAAGAGAAGTAACTGGTTAAACTGATATGAACTTAACAAATTACATCTCTGTGACAAGACTGTTTGGATTGTCTGTTTGGAAGACTGAAACTGGATTGTCTTAACTATACTGAGAGACACACTGGTATGTATGGTGGTATTTTAGTGCCATGTTAAAATATTCTACATTTCTTCATAATGTAAGTGAACTTAAATAATAGATTAAAAGAAGCTACAATGCTAAGACTTTAATCTAGTCTTTTTGACTTTGACTTTAATCTTCTATATGGCCATTTATGAGATTATTTTCAAGACTGTTCTTGTTAGGTTACAAATTGCAAAATATTGTTTTATTTTAACGTGGCAGTAAAACGCTGTCATACCGTAGATACAGTTCCCTCCATAAGAACTGGCACAGAAAAGAAACAATTGCTTTGTTTGCTGTAGAGTCAACAAATCTTGATTGATCTAATTGAAAGATGAATATGAGGCAAAATTACAGAATGTCACATTCGGACAGGGTTATTTTTCCTTTACTGTATAATAAGAACTGTATATGAATGCTGAAGGTGATTTTTTTCATGGTATTTAACCTTTCTCAAGCCATCATCAGTATATCAGACGCATGCATGCAGATGGATTCATTCATACATACAACAATCACCACTGTATAGCAGCCTGCACAAACACACAACAAACCACCATTCAAATCTCTCGCTGCATACAAGATTAATCCCAGATGTTTCAGATGTGTGAGCACACCTGATGCAGAAATGGATGGATCCATTGAGACTGAGCTGATGTTTTTGCGTGTGTGAGAGTGTTTGTGTGATGCAGAGAAACGACTGCTTCCACGAGACAGAACTGGCGGTTTATTGAGTCGATGATTTATGTGCTTGCTGTTGCCATTTACACACCTCGCTGTAAGAATGCTAAGCACAGGTATAGACCGCAGTTTTTTAGGAAACAGTTGTGATGCATTTGTGTGTTTCTATATGGGTGTACAGTACACATTCCTGGGTGAAATTCTGATGCAACATTGTGCCTCAGGCGGTCAGGACGATGCTCTCGAACCCGGGCAGTTCATCATCGGGCATCTTAACAGAGACCTGCTGTGACACTGCACACATGCTGAGGTGAATGTGGCTCCTGCCCATACGTGTGTTTATACAGCATGCATACTGCTATATGCAGAGTTATGCGTGTGTCAGTGCTCATGTCCTGGGCATGTGCAATTCTCTCTTTAGTCTTTTAGCACACCTGTACATATTTACACTGGTGTACACTCAGAGTTCAGTTCATATTCCTGTAGTCTCAAACAAAGGTTTCTCTTGAGAAATTTAATGTTATACTTCATCAGTTTGGTGTTGTTTTGATATGTATTCTATATACAGTATAATCCCAATTTTATTACCTGTCACTGTGAATGTGTGGACCTTGTTTTTGCAGTATGCGTTCATTATTTTTGTTAAATTCAAATTGTTGTGACTTTAACTGATAAACTTTGATAGTTGAATAATTGTTCATTTGTCAGGCTGTTTCTTCTCTTCCTAAAGCCCAGATCTTTGTCCCGCCTCTTATTGCGCTGTGCCATAACAAAAATTAACTAATGAATACTTTGCATTTAAACTGATGGAAAATCTCTGCCAAGGGATTTATGAAGTCTGTTGAAATTTTGATGATTTTGCATGAGTTGATATAATGTAAAACAATCCAGCGTATCAGTGCTTCAACTTCTAACTTTCTTTTAAAATATGAGCGTGTTAACTAATTAATGGCTGAGGATGTTGAGTTATGCCAAAAAAATCAAAACATATATCTTGCAAATATTTATTACATTTATCCCACCATTACATTAATGAGTCTGTGTGAAATGGCTGACTGAAGTACAAAATGCTGCCTAAAAGACAAGTTTGAGTTACCCAGAGTTCTGTGGGTGTACTGCTGTAACAGCATAAAGTCAGAATGTCACATCATTTATGGCACTGTAGGAAATTTCTGCACTTTAGCTCCTTTAATGAAAAATGGGCTCATCAATTTGATTAAAGGTTTTGTTGGATCTACCATATGTGTTTTGTGTTTGTAGTGTCAAAAATTAAAACAAGTATTTGACAAGCTAATTTAATCTTATTTAGAGAAAGAATCCCTTAAAGGGGTCATTACTTGAAAAATAACTTTTGAAAACATTGCATAGCATATTAAATATAAAATATGTTCTGAATAATTGTGATTGTGTTGTGTTGAAGCAGTGTGTTACTTTCAGTGTAAACAAAAAACTTTGTTAGGGTTTGTTTTGTTTTAAAATAATTTGGTTAGGAATATGTTAGGGTTAAAGCAAGGGTAGAAAAGGGTCATGTATAACAAAATTTTAACTTTTTAAGGAATACCTCAGGGAAAATGTATCATGCCAAAAATGTGATATTACCATTTTGGCACAGAGCTACATTTGAGGGCATGTCAGTTTTCTGGCTGTTTGCTGTCAATACTGTCAGTGATTGTAAGAAAATTAGCAACATTATATTTTACCACATTTTAGTCTCATATTTTTAACTTTCTTCAAAAAAATATTTGAGGGTTTTGAGTCTAATGAAAAGTTATTGACTGTTCATCAACAGCTTGGATTGGAATAAGCATTTACAAAGCCTTAGAAACTTGAATCTCTTTAGTAATATTTTATATCATAGTTTACACCCATGTATAAAAGTTTATTAGGAAATGTGCACTCAGAAGGTTTTTATTCAGGTTTTACTGGGTCTCTGGGATTTGTTCTAGTGGCCTTTCACATTTCAGTGTAGATGCAAGAATTTAGTTTGTTTGCTTCTGCTTCACCTTGGAACTTAATGTTTATCTTTTGTTTTGTTTGAGAATCTTTTTCTCCATCTCATACTGCAAACATGAGTCAAATAGACATTCATTGACCCACATTTTTAAAATCTTTCAAAATCAAAGTCAATATAAACAACACATGGTGGTTTATAAATGATTACTTTGTTGTCAAAACAAACAAACATACAAACAAACTGTTCCAAAACTACATGGACAAACATGTTATTGGTGGTTTATTGTTTGTTTGCTGTATCCTATAAATATAGAGACTCTTTGATCAGCAATATAACCAACTAGTAAAACCAACTGAATACAACTTTCCACAGAACCCCTACTAGTTTCTCACCCATAATTATTAAGACTAGATAGAAAGGCCTACAAAGTAGAAACAAATGCACGCTGACAAGGTAAATTTATACATCCTCGGCCTAAGATACATTGAACATATGATGAATGCATTATAAATCAAAAATAAATCTGTAGCATAAATCTCTTCTGTCATTTATCATTACTTTAACATGTTTTCTGCTGCTGTGCTGGTTTTGCACTGTTTTACTACTGCATGAACATATAGTTTTAATAACATTCTCTCACCAAGGTAATTTGTTATCCACCTACTGTTTAAATGTGATAATGTGCAAAGAAGAGCCCAAAATTCAACCGAAACTAAACTTCAGTTACTAAACACATTTTTGTTTAATTCAATAGTGACTGCAGTAATGAATGAGCTAGTGCTTACTAGCATTGTTGTTGATAGCACTCAAATACAGCACAAGCAGCCCAGGCTTGTATAGAGCTAATCATTCATGTGTGGCTCTGTCAGCAATAATACACATACCAATAATTGGGTCCATTTTAGAGCTGTGTATTGAGAGTGAAATGTGATTTAGGATGAACACTTTCTGGTTTATGTTTATTATTGCTAACTGCCTGCTGTGCCAAAATTCACTTATACTGCAACCCTAGAGCTACAGGTAACTCCTACACTAAATGAACACACACACACACACACACACACACACACACACACACACACACACACACACACACACACACTCATATTCACAAAACACCCTGGGAACTTTTAAATCTTTTTAGTTTGGAAAGAGTCTTGAGAAATATTGAACCACTGTGTGATTGTGTTGAACACTATTGTATAAATATAGAATATGGTATTGTGTTATAATTCATTTTGGCAACAAAATCTATTTAGAATGAGGTAATTTGCTTAGTTTAGGTTAATGATGAGGAGAAATCATATTGTTTCTATCTAGCTAGGAAACATGACTACATGAAAATATTTTCCAGCTTCTTTATAATGAGGATTGAAGGTGTTACTTAGTTCAAATGCATGTTCACTATAAACCCAGGTGATTTAAATGCAGATGAAAGAAGCTGCCCAGGCCATTACAATGGAATGAACTCTATAATAGTTGGTTCAGCAACATCAATTTCCTTGCTGTGGTTTTTCAATGCAATCTATTGTTAATTCACACAGAAGGAGACTTCGGATTAACAGAGTCCTAGTGGACCACCAAGCTCTTCACCGCACTCATGCAGCTCTTTTAATTAGGACACAACACCCAATGATACATTTCTCATGCCCTTATTTATTTCCAATAGATGGCTTTACACCAGGGCAATTGATTCTGAAGTACGGGTCCTGCTAAAGAACATTTGGCCAAATGCTGGATGGGTGTTCGTTTAAACCAATAAAGGAGACTATTTGGTCAGCCAATGTATGATTGGCAATATTTTCAATCAAGTTGTCTGGTTTTCCTTAAAATAATGTTTAACAGTATGTAGCTATTTAGTTAAAATGTGGACTGTTTATTTGTTATGTTATGTTTTTGTAATATTTATGTTTACTTTAGCACAGAGTGGCTATTCCATTAAAATGCTCATGTCACAAAAGTCTACCTGGAAATCATAGTTATTGTTTTTTTAAGGCAAACTTGAGGTTCAGGAATTTAAATCTACGGAAAAGTAACCTTGCGTTTAGGAAATGTTCTCTTGTACTTGTGCAGTCAATTGCATCCTGAGGACGTTGCCTCCTGAAATTCTTCCTAAATAGTCCTTGGATGTCTGTGTTCTGGAACAGTTTTGGCTAAAAAGGATTAAAGTCTGAGCTATTAGGTGGAAAAGAGCTGTTGAGAAGTGATATGCAGGTGTTATAGGCCATTTGCTGCTATCCAACATCAAAGACATCCAGTTCCTGCTTTTTAGACAAGAATATCTACTTATTTACCTGCCCTGCAATAGTAATGTGAGAGTGCTTTAAATTACCCGAACTGAAAATGTACACTTATGTTTAGTTGTTACATATCACTGCAGCCAGACTAGAGTGTGTTTAAAAGTATAAGACCACTTGTAACAATGGTTCTATTTTACATTTTTTAATTTTTTTCATTACAAATTACTATTAGCTACTGAACTATTAGCATGAATTATTTTTAACTACATTAGCCTGACTGCATGCTGCAACAAACACAATTTTTAAGTGTCACATGAGGTAAAAAATAAAACCATTAAGAATTACACTCTCGCTTTGTTTAATGTGATAGTTTGCTAACATAGAATAGCATAGGAATTTTCCTTAAATAAAAGTGATTTTGAAAAACTCAAAACAAAGTTTTAAATTGGGTTCAGAATCCCATATTTTCAATATGATCTCTGTGTGTTGGACTGTGTGGTATGTCCTGATTATAACACTTCTCAGTACATTTAGGACATCTACAGTAGATGATATATAAGTGATATAAAAGCTCATCTGGCAATAAAAAAACACTGAATCAGATCCTCTTTCCTGGAATGAATCAGATACTCCACAGAAAGCTGTTCATAAATGGACATTCACTCTGTCTTTGTTGTGGGTTTCAGTGTTGTTCAAACAGGAACATAACTACAGCTTACCAAGACAATGAAAATATGATCTTGTGGAGTTTTGGTGCAGTGAGTGATGAAAAGTAAGAAAGTGTGTGTGTGTGTGTGTGTGTGTGTGTGTGCGTAGGTTCTGAGCAGCCAGTGAGGGAAATCCATCCCCAGCATGGGATCAAAAGGAGTGAGAAAAAAATGAGAAAGGTGAAAAAAGCACAGGATGAATCTATCTCTCCAGTACACAGAGGAGATGAAACAATCGATCCTGTGCTCTTGAGCAGAGCCTGTTGATGATGACGAACCTTTGAGAACTTTCCTGCTGGCCACAGCACTGCAGCCCTGTTTGTCCCAGTCCCCAAACCAGACCCACTGCAACCCATCATTCACTGACAGCCTGCCTCTACTCTTACTGCTGCCCACAGCCTCTGTCTACTGACTCATACACAACACTGCGTTTACACAGCTTTGATTACAACAACACAATGAAATTAAGCCAGACCACAATGAAATTAAGGAAACACAACAGAATTAAAGCCACAAAAAAAAAAAAAAAACTAAGCAGAAATGACCACTAGAGGCATCATTGACAAGAAGAAAATACAATGTTTTAAATCTTGCTGACATTTAAACACAAGAATTATAGAAACAAAATATAGAAATGTGGGTACATTGTCCAGTTTAGGTATATTATCTACCCTGTAGTTGTGGGGTGCATTTGTGTTGTGTTTGGTTTGTAAATTTGCAGGTGTTGTGCACCTCATGGTCACCATAGAAAATAAAGGGAAAATTGATATCTACAGTACATTACCAAAAAAAGGCATTTGTTCAATACTGATCTCCAGTGGGGAGTTTTATAACATTTTCAATCTGTAACCTTCAATAGATAAAAGATTATGTCTTATTTTTTGCTGTAGGGTTGCACCTGCCCTTTAGGGATATGCCAGGCTTATAGGTTTTCAGATAGGTTTTCAAGTTATTGAAACATCTTAAGTAAAAATCTAAAGGTCAAGTGATTTTTTTTTTGTGTGGGATAAAGTTGAATTTTAAGTCGCAGATGAAAGCAGCAACATTTTGGATGCGATCTGCTACACTCCGTCTCGCATCTTCACTGCCATCAGAAAAGATCATCAGTTGTGATAACTGTTGCAAAATTGCAAATCAGTGAAGCCTGCATGACCAATATTGCAATAAAAGTGTCCATTACTTTCCGATTGCATGTCTGAGGAATGTGTGAAATGAAACAGCATGCATGGCCAATGAAATATAATCATGTCTTTGTAGATCTTCAATTATTTTTAAAAGAAAGTACCTGCTTTCTAAGCCTGCTCCGTTTTTGCAGATGTCACCTGACAAATTCTTTACCTTTGTAATGTATTCCTGCCATTTCTGATGTGTGTATTAGTATCATATGAGTTCCAGTGCTGTTATACTAAATATAAGCACTCCCGAAGTGCTGCCTATTTAAATTAGAGAACACAAAATAACATTACAAACCAAACAATATTAACATTCCATACACAACTGGAGTATAGAAACAACCCAGAACATAAACACCAGAGAAAACTCTGTAGGAATTTCTGTTATACTTCAAGGCCCACCAACATACTAAAAAAAGCAGGTAAACCCAAAGGATTGGGCTCCAGGAGACAAACAAAGCTGGCTTTGTTAAAATGCCCAGATCCATACATCAGAGAAAACAAAACAACAGCATAACATGCTCAACACAGAACTGCATAACCCCTCCGGGCAAGACTCTGTTTTACTTACTGTACATCTGAAAGGCAGGAATCATGTTTGTTCTATGATGCTGCCTCTGTGGTTATAGATGGTAACATTTAGATGGGACAGGTGTGTTTTTACACTGCAATATGGGCACATGATTATACAGCACAAATGCTGTTGGTGACCTTGTCAGAGGAGATCTTGACATCCACAATGTCATGTTCTTCAGGGCCAGAATATCTGGAGTTTTTTTGTGCCATTACCCCATTCCTCTGGGACCCCTTTGTTATGTGAAAAAAATGTTCAAGGTTACTGTATAGGCACTGAATATTGCAGACAAAAGCAGAACTTTGTAGTCCTGTACTGTTGGACCTTAATGTGTCTGAACACACAGATTGACATTATTAATACCTTGAGGGAAGTTGGAGCACTTGTCAGTTGCTGTTGTTCTTTGGAATATAATGCTAAAGTTTTTAAAATACCTGTATAGAAAATACAGTTTGCGCAGTATAAAAACCATTGTCTGTGGAATGTGTGTGTGAGTGTGTGTTGTAGTGTGTTAAAACAAGCTTTACTCTGGCTCCTGTTGTTCTTTTATCTCTGCTTTCCAGTTTAGCCTCATCAAATCCTTCCTCAGCTCTGTCTGCCTGGGATTACTGTGTGTGTGTGTGTGTGTTGACCTTGTGTCAGGCTGTGGTTTGAAATGTGCTGTGCTACAATGTGTACCAAATCTAAAAATTAAAAATTGTGTAATTGAAATTGACACTTGTTTTTTTTAAATAGTTACTGTTAGATTTGTAAACGTATTACTGTCAAGTCCTTTACGAAAGATCAGTTGAGTAAATCTGAATGCACATTCTATAGCAGTCTCACACATTATAAAAACAATGATTGAATTTTTTTAACTGAAAAGCTTTTATCATGACATTTGATGCCAAGAGAGCCAAATTACATACATTTCAGCTCACCTGAAGTCTAAATTATATCTCTTGTACAGTCATATTTTTAAAAGTGAGCAGCAACACTTATAAATACTGAAGTGTCTGAAAATGTTTGCCCCCACGTGAACTTTAAGCACAACAGAACATTTTCGGAACATTTTTTGACGGGACAAACAGGATTGATGGCATCACTGCCTTGTGAATCAATGTGAACAAAGCTATTACAGTTCTGACGTTTCAATTTTTTTCTCAAAATTATTTTCATTTGACTTTTTAACATATTCAGACCTGTCAACCATATTGCTCACAAATCTTAATGCTCACTGTTAAAATAAAAAAATCTGTAAGTACCACAAATTACCAGTGAGTTTATGTTATCTGTCAGACTACATGTTTAAATGTTGACTGACAGGAATTGATGAAAAATTGTACAGAAGAACCTCAACAGAAGTTGTGATGTGCACCTCATAAATTTTGCAGGGTTAGCCAGCCTAAAAATATACTGTTGTGGAGTTGCGTAGCTGAATGGAAAGCTTGTTGGTTCTGCTGTTGCAGTGTAATCAGAGCAGGGTTAGACATATGGATTCTTGACAGGACAAGAGATGTTGTCAACACGTATAAAGTGTTTTTGTAGCGCAATATGTCAGGCTTCATAAAACATGTTGGCTCTTGCCAAACTGACAAGTAAAATAAATTAATCTTTATACTTCACTTTCCCTCTAGTACAGTTTGGAAAGTCTACTGAGTTTCAGTAATCTGCAATCAATATCTTGACAATCCTGCTAAAAACAAAAGTCTTTTTGTTTTTAGTCTATTTTCATGCTAGTCTGAAAATGTACTTAAAACAACAATTTTCATGCATAGCCATGATCACTAGCAAACAAAGTTTTGCTAGTGATCATGTAATAGTAATTAAGCTGGTCAACCAAAATGTCTTGCTGGTAAAGTTAGTTAAAATGCCTAGAAGTGACATTTTTTTTTTTTTTTATGATAAGAACCAGACAACCATGAAGTCCCAGTTTTGAAAGTTCTGATACATCTCATATATACGACAGATCTGCTGAAAACATATGACTGTATTCATGGGCATTGATTGGACACTGTAGATGTTGAATAACATACCTGTGAGTGATCCATCACTTCTGACATAGTTAAGAATCACTATTCTAAAGTTTTGTGATGTAGAAAATTTCAGCTTTGAGAAAAACAGTTTTATTAAATTCCTAAGTCAGTCTCCAAGGCCACATGAATCAATTACTAATGAGCTGCAATGGCAGGAGTATAAAGGTAAGATCAGTTAGCAAACCAGTCTGTGTATAACTCCAGGTGTTAATTTGTTCATTAAACATTCATAGACACAGGGTTAAGTACAATTTCAGCACCATCAGTAAGATAAGGCAAATGTGCCTGGTTCCTCATTACCTTTACTCTCAGCAAAGTTTTCCTACCTCTGTGACTGCGCACACATCTACACCGCATTCATTAATCAAAATTCAGCCCCTCTTCCTCAATCCAATTACAGGCCCTTGAGGAAAGTTCTGTTTAGGGAGGAAATCAGGGACCGATTTGTTGAGTTTCATTATCAGGAGTTTCCTTAGCCTTCTTTTATTTATATATTTATTTACTTATTGCCAGGAGAAATTCTTCTTCAAACTTCTTCAATCATCTCTTCATATTTGTGTAGGTGCCTTTGGCTTTTCACTGCCTCACTGCATCTGTAAGTAGAGATCAAATCCCGGCAGCCTCAACTCTGATATGCTAGAGATCTGTAGAACCTCTTTCAGGAGTTGCAAATAGTTTTACGAGACCGTGTGAAATAGTTTCTTTTCCAAACACCAATAGCATTCAAGAAATCTATGAAATGATGGTGACAAATGATTTACCTGGAGGGGAGTCCGAATTTGCAAGATAATGGAACTTATTTTTAATTGTAATTAGTTTAATTTGAGAAGAGATTGTGTGAGAGGTTAACCTGACAGGGTGAGTCTTTTCAGGCTTGCATCCACACTGTGGCATTCCTGTACCGCAGTGTCTTCACTTATTTAACCAGAGTGTTTATAATGCATCTGTGCAGCACAGGCTAATAGAATCTTTGAATCAGCCTGTGAAGGACACAGCCAAGCTGATCTATAACACAGCCTGCTAATGTCTGAAGCATGACAACAGAGTGATGTTCCCTGTGCAGACACTGGATACTTTGATATGCAACCAATATTTCAGTTTAAGATGATTGTAGAATATTTAAAGAATACTGTCGTCGTTTACTCACCCTCGCAATCCAGTCCAGTATGACCAATCCAGTATGACCTCTGTTTGACACAAAATGGAGGAATTCTGAAAATTGTTCTTTTCTTTCTTTTCAATTCAATTACAATAAAAGCATCAGAAAGGTCATAAAAGTGCTCTATACACTCACGCACCGCTGTGTGTTTTACAAGTCTTCTGAAGCCACATGATAGCTTTGTGTGAGAAACAGACCAAAATTGAAGTCGTTATTCCCTGATTGTCTTCACCTCCAGTTGGCAGTTGACCAATGAATCATTCGGGCATGTTGTGTGAACTATATGACTGATTTATTGAAAAGATTTAAAACAAAAGAAGTATTCATTCACAAATCTGACATCACTGAGTCATGAACTCAGTAGAAGAAAAAAGTTTTAACGAACTTATAACTTAAAATTTGGTTTGTTCCTCACAAAAGCTATTATAGTGTCTTTAGAATTTCTCCTTTTATGTTGTCTGGAAGAAGAAAGTCAAGGGTTTGGAAAAGACATGAGTAAATTCTGAAAGAAACTATTTCTTTAAACCAACAGTACTTTTGTGTAAATAATGAAAAAGATTTTTTTAAGATGTAACAGTCTGTGCTGCATTTTAATTTCAGGGGTACGGCCTTGCCCCACCCATGCCTTCCAATTATTTCTGACACAGCAGAAATTCATCAGATATCCACACCGCATTTACAGTTTGTCAGAGGCTCGGATATGAAGGTCAGAAAAGTTTCCCAAATTCATCTGCCCGTTTGGAGAGGACAGTTCGAATCTGCCTTGAATGTAAATTACCTTGTGGGGCTTATAAATACCCTCACAAATGAAAGCAGTTTTTTTTTTTTGCAGCTTTTGGTTCCTTTAGGATACAAGGGTGAATCTGCAATGATCAGACTTTTTTTTTTTACTTTTTCTTGTTCTTTCACACTCTCTCACTGTATTAATAATCCATCATATTCAATAATGTCAAGTTTTAAATGACTGGTATACTGTACATCTCACCAGGAGCCCTAAATAAAAGTGATCAGGTTCAAAATTCTTATTGCCAATACATTTGACAGGAGCTCAATGCTGAGACCATTTAGTAAATTGCTGAGGAGAGCCACAGTTAAACACTAGTGCACCGTCATCTGCTCTGAAACTATGTTTTCTGCTGTGGTGGCAAATCCATATGGGTGGGTTTATGTGCTGTCCAATCATAAAAAGAATAAACAAATATTATTAATGGCTACCATTGCAGGGCTTAACAATTCAATAAGTCTGCAATCTGAGGAAATGCTTAAAAGTCTAGACTGTCGTAAAGTTCGTAACATACAGTGACCACACAGTCTATTATTCCAACCATATCTTGTTTTCCAGGTCAGTTTGTGGTTTCAGTTTAAATGTGTATTAATACACTGACAAGTAACTAAAAGAATTCAAACAAGTCTTTGCTTTTTGTGGGTGTGTTGAAAGACACAGCACACATTAAAATCTAAAAAGCTGCAGACCTAATGAAATGTCATTTTTCTTCCTTCCCATTCATTAGCATTATTAGTGGGGTCTATTCATTTTAGTCCACGCACATACCCTGAAACCCCAGCTCTCACAGATCTGCTACAACAGCAAAACTCATGGTTTTGAAAAAGTGCCCATCCACCAGCACTCTGCAATTTACTAATTGGTCATACTAATCAACTCTCTACTGCCAGCTAGATTTGGCATAAAGACTATTCAGGCTTAACAGAGTGCTGTGGCTATTAGATCATAGTGAATTGTTTTGAAATTAAACAGCACAAAATGGCAACAGAACACAATTTGCACATACTTACAGTATTACGTACCCAAATATTTCCTTACTGTTTCTATTATAAAGGAGTACAGGAGTGGAGTGAACAGTTTAATTAATATTTATATGGTATGAAAATTTGGTATGACTTAGGTGTCATAAAAGTGGCCAAGAGGGTAGATAATTGTGTTAGAGTTTGAATCCTGCTTGTGACGACACTCACACCACAGCCATGCTGATATTCAGCCACAATGCTCTTGCTCATGTTAGATTGCTTTTAAACATATATATCTGCCTTTAAAGAAACCTTCACTATTCCATAAGGGTTTAAATAATCCATTTCTGCTCTGATCAGCTGCATACATAATGAACAGGCATTGCTGAACACATTAAAACACTGCGGAGGCCGTGCCAGTGGATAAGAGACGACCGGACACCCAGCTGCATAGCTTTTAAATGTCACTCTGTCATTTCCCCCACTCTTTTTTCAGCTTATCACTCTCTCTATTTACAAAAGACAATTATGGACTCAAAATGGCACAGCGGGATGAAACAAAAGCAGGTGCTCCCCCCGGGTTAGCGCACACTGTATGAGCTGTCGGTGCTTTCAAAGACTTGAAGCTGAACGTCGCTTTTTACAAATGTTAGTACAGCAGTACAACAAGGTCAAGCTGTCAGAGCTTTTTTATCTTAAAAAGGTTAAAAATGAGTTGTCTATCATAATAAGCAGTTCTTAGATGTTTTTTTACATGCCTTTCTGCTTTGCTGCAAAATTGTATTTATTAGGATAACATTAGCAAATTTAAATGAAAAGTTTATTAAGAATTGTAAGATTGAATTTTATAATTTCTTCCCCTTTTGTTTAAATGACAGCATGACTTCACAGGTTTATGCAAAACCTGATGATTCATGTTATTCCGGCATCATTTGAATATTTTCCAAAGAGCCCCTTGTGTGCCAAGGAAGTCTGACCTTTTGTACAAAGGAGTCCGTACATTTACTTACACTCTATAAGTGACCCAGAAATAATGTTCTTTTTCTTTATCACTCTCTCCTTCTCTCTCTCTCTCTCTCTGTATGTATATATGTATTTGTATATAGACACACACACATACACACACATATGTGCGTGTGTGTATGTATATATAAATCATTAAAAACAAAAACATGCTTATTTTCAGGTATATAAATAAAAAAAGAAAAATATGTATTTATCAAAGCTTATTTTATCAAACTGTTTATCTGACCTCACTGTATGTTCTGTCTGTCTTTATTTAAGTTCAAAGTTAATGTTTAAGTTCTGACATGCGCCGTGCTACAGGATGCAGAGTGCAAGAGGGCTTTACAGTAGCAGTAATTGGCAGGGTGAGTGTTCACAAGCTGTGCTGACCCACGCAACACTGCTCGTCCTTTGCTGATGTGGTTTGGAGCAAGGCACTTATCTTATAGTTGCTCTTGGGCTGCTGTTTTCCTGATGCCTTCTGTGACCACAAGTTCATGACCTTGTGCTTCTTGACCACAGCGTTGGTAACAAGCTCTAAAGCCCTGAAATGATCCCTCAGATCTCTGATTGCATTCAACCACCTGACAGCAACTGCCAACACTGGAACACCAAATTATCCTTCCACCTGGTTAGATCAGACAATGCTGTCAGTGTTTGGGAATCAATCAAACACACACACACACAAACACACACACACAAACACAAACAGACCCATTCTATTAACTCTTTGAAAAAGCTGAGCTTTTTGAGGGGAAATTGAGAAGATTTAACAATAGACAGGGCAGGGCATAGACAGGAGTGGGAAAGTGAGAGAGAGAGAGAGAGAGAGAGAGAGAAAGAAAGAGAAAAAACATGCATTTTCATTAGTACTTCTATTATTCATTGTATGTTCTTTATTGTATATATATCTTCAACTGTGTGTGTTCGTGTGTGTGAATGTATGTATATTTAATCTTACTGTGTTTTCGCAATGTAAAGCCACAGAACTGCTCTGTACCTGCTGCGGTTAATCACACTGGCCGTCTGATGAACTTCTCTGATGTTTTATATGCTCTCTGAAGCCTCTGAGGTCAGTTTCCTTTCAGCTGCAGTCATGAGTCAGCCACCTGCCTCAATTGGTCACTTGGCTCTTCCCCAATTCATTTCCTGTTAGCTGGTAAACAGAAATACTGAAAAAATGGAACATTGGAACATTCAGTCCAAAGTAGCAAAATAATTTACAATTCAAAATGAATGTTGTCTTCAATGAATGTCTTCATTGTGGTGTTGTGATGAAATCAAACTAAATATCTGTAAAACAACTTTATTCAAAGTTGATGGTTGAAAATATATATTTTAGTGTAGATGCTGTGAAATGGATGTTAGAAATAGACCGTGTGGATTATTTTCATTGAAGTGAGGTTATTAAAGGAGAGCAGAGGTGGTGACTAAAAGCCAGCCGATGTGAGAGTGATAAAT
Source organism: Ambastaia sidthimunki (assembly GCA_036877625.1). Taxonomy (NCBI): domain Eukaryota; kingdom Metazoa; phylum Chordata; class Actinopteri; order Cypriniformes; family Botiidae; genus Ambastaia; species Ambastaia sidthimunki. Next base: position 98,831 of record JAZGTK010000090.1, on the reverse strand, counting down.
GAGTGTCTTCTTACCTTTTTGTTTCTCTAGTGGAATCTAAGGAAAGGATGCACAGGTCATTTATATCCTCTCTGGGTGATAGAAACCAGTCCTGGGAGATCTGAAGCATTTGTCTCAGTCATCAAACCATCTTGTTAGGAGACTTAGGAAAACTTTTTTTATTGTGACTCAGAAATATCGCTTTGATTTATGGTTGCCTGTGTCTACTAGAAACCTTCTTACACATGTGGCTTTGATTTACTTTAAGCAGAAGATTCAGTTTGGTTTGAATATGAATATGGTGAGACACACACAGAGGACTGCTGTCAAACAGGCAATGTAAACATTTTACAGTAGATATGTTAATCACAACATGTTAGAATAATTAAAGCGTTATAATAGATTTTATGACAAACCTTGATAGAACAGGCTATAAATAAAAAATTATAAACTGCAAAGGCAAATCGTGACTCGCAATACAACAGTAAAAATAAAGACTATAAATCTAAAAGTACAGATCTAAATTATAACATTACACCATTAGAAAACTAACTGAAGTGTAAGCCAAACCCAGCTGTACATCCACTATCCTATCCAACGATGCCATGGGGTATGTTTGGAATAGCAGAGTACTCATACTTTATTTGAATTATAAAGTGTACTGTGCACAGTATGCATGGAATAAACCAAATAAATATAAAAAATGCAGACCGTACTGCGCAAAAGTTTAAATCCCACAATGCAATGCACTTGATTTGCCCTTACATTTTTAGTTTGTTGGTTGAGACACATCTTCAGCAATTGTTAGAATCTTGTGGAATTGGTCTGGTGTGGAAGATGCACAAAGGCTCAGATGTGAAACCCACTGAACACTTTTAAGATAAATGGGAACGCTGACTGTGAGCCAGACCCCGCTGCCCAGCATCAGAGGACCACCTCACTGATGTTCATGGATCTAAATGGGAACAAATCCCCACAGCCATGTGTTCCAACATCTTGTGGAAAGTTGCAAAGAGAAGAGCAACTCCCTATTAATGCAGGTGGTTTTGAAATTCAGATATTATCAAAGCACATATGGGTGTGATGTTTGGGTAACCACACTTTTGGCCATGTAGTTTATTATAAAAAAAAAACAGTATACAATACAAACTGTACCGAATGCAGTATTACTATTCTGAACATAGCCCTTATCTTAATAGAAGACAGGCAATGACAGATGGAAGCAGGGATCCCAATGTACAAACCGCATCCTAAATATGATTCATACACAGTGGAATTACAACAGGACAAAAAGATCCTGAAACAGAGATGATGGTCAGAGGAATTGCACTCAGGTTCATCACCAGCTTCGTTCTTCATCAGATCAATGTTTTCATCTCCTGTGCAAATACAGGATAAAACTTTTAGTTACTTTTTTACACTTACACTGAACCAGTTTCTTGCTCTATCTTCCTCTTTCCCTTATGTAATCTTGGCTTGAGGTTGCGTTTGTATAGGTTCTCACCTCAAGAGACACTTGACTCTTACTACATAGGTTGATATCTGAAGATTATCTGTTTCTTTGCTGTTGTGATTGACCATGACAGCCTCATATGAAAAACATTGCTATAGCAGCTTATCCTGCATCTAGTTATCCTGCATCTAGTTATCCTGCATCTAGTTATCCTGCACCCAGTTATCCTGCATTTTAAGTGGAGAAATGTACAGTAACAATAATGTAATCAAAAAATGACTGAAAGCACCATAAAAGTAGGTCGCATGACTCATGTGCTACATTGTAAATGTTCTGATATGGAAGTTTGTGAAGAACAGAGAGAAACTTATTATTGTATTTGCTAAAAATTATCACTTCCCCCACATCTCAATTAAAGTACATCAGTTACATTAAATCGGTTACATTACAAATTGCCAAGTTGCAATTTGAACCAATTGCATTTGACATCATTTACTTTATCTGTGGTAGTTGACCTACATGCTTTAGTCCATCTGTGTTATAATAGAGAACAATGGGAGCATTATTTACTTGAAGGTAATGATTCTAATTTTCTCAGTGTCAAAATTAGAATGTAGCAAGTTCTCTTAAAAATCACATCACCCTCATTTTTAAGCAGACAGACAATGAAGGAGAGCGTTTAAAAGCAGTCAGATGCTTTCAAACACCCTCTGCTCAGATTTCAAGCACCACTCTCTTTTAGAAAAGAGTTCAAAACACGCAGAATACCGCAGTGTTGTATGAAATCAAGAGCCTCTTCAAAGCCACATCGGCTCATTGCTTGAATACACGCAGAGAGTTATTTTCAGTTATTGTGTCGTGTTGCTTTTTTGTCTCATCATATCATGAGCCTGTACACTCAGATGAAATTTGGTAAGGACAAGGTCTGGCTTTCTGGTGGCCTGAGGGGATGTAAAACTCTCATGATACGTTGCTTTCGTCCTGGAGGGGGTGGTCTCAAAGAGAGATCACATCAAGTGTGGATATGTGCTCTGTGTGGTAGCCCACAGTAATGTTTAATTATTCAAATTACACATTGCACTTAGCTGTCAAGGCTGGGAATGTCTCTCTGTGACTTACCCAGCAAACTGGAACATGGCTGAGAAAGAGATTTTGTTTTGTTGCCATCAAATAGCCTTTGTAGACTTAATGGTATTTATTATGTAAAATTAAACCTTTGCCCTTCTTTTGTAGCCAGGAGAATTCCTTTAGACTTTTAAAACCCACCACAGGTTATTATTTCATTAATTACAAGCAGAAGGTGTGGAGTGGGTTAGAACACTTGTGTATTATAGCAAACACTATCATTCACGACATTAGAAATTCATGATATCCATTATTAATGTGGTTGGTTATAATTGATGCCAATAAACTCCCCCATCTCGCCCATGTAATAATACATTTTTTAACACAATTACCTAATAATATCGTAGGGCAGCATGTTATCTCAGACATAGCAGAACATAAAAATGTCATATATAAGTCGCAAATACAGTATAGTTTTATAATAATTATCTAAAAAATCTAATAATAATCTAAAAAATCAAATGCAGACAAATTATTTCCACGTTTACTTTTTACAATTCTTTAAAAATCTTATGGTTATAGACCCAGTGAATTCACTTAAACGAACACACATTTTTATTTTTTTGTCTCACACATATTGCTTGCGGTTTCTATTCTGAGACAACTGGCAATAGGGGGAGGGATAATCTCACAAGAATGTTATAGAAGTATGCTAGCATGTAAGATGGCCTCAAAGCTAAAAAGACATGGACGAAAAGCCACAAAACTAAAATTTTGATTTCGGGAAGCTTGTAAATTACATGTGGTTTACAACAGTCGGCAAAGCAGGAAGACATCCCTGCAGTACTGTAGCTTAGACTGACGGCAGCTCCTCACGGGAGGTGGTAAGTTTGCACCACAGGTCAGTGTTTGACAGCAGTGTTTGACAGCCTTAATACACAGCAGTGAAAGAGAGATCCTCTTCTGAGGATGTTACATATGTAACAGAACAGATACATATACTGACACCACAGGAAGTAACCCAGCATGCTTCTTGTGGCCGGCAATAGCAAATCCAGAGAATCCAGTGAGACAGGCGGACTGATGCATAAATTGGCCACAAAGCCCAGAACTGTACTGTCAGAAAATAGTGTCTAATACTGCTGTCACTCGTCCATAGTTCTGGGTCCACAGAGACACTTTTCTAGAAAATGTTGTTGCCAAGATGATTATTGTTATTATTAGTATTTTTTGTCTTCTAATGTTTGTCGACTGCTGTTTGTCTGGTCATTAAGGGCTTTTGTGTGACTTGTCTGTAACCTTAAGAAAAATTCAAAGATGAGCAGACACACTGCAGTAAGGTTTCACTCATGTGTTGAACTGCGGTAAATCACCTCATTCGTTGCTTTTACACATGATTACATCAGCAGTGGTAACAATCGCTGTAATCTAGAGCCATTAGAAAGAGTGTAAATGCTGGTGCTTTTTTAAGACAATGACTGCAAAATATATATATATACTTTAATAATTTAATTAAATACATTTATTCACAGACCTCTGTTTTTTTTTTTTAAATGTGACATATAAGTGAAAAGTTAAACTGGAATATTAAAATTTTTTTGTGTTTGGAATGTCATCCTGTTTTTTTAAAGACAACAACAAAGAGTTTGTGCAAAATCTGATGATCCATGATATCCAGACATGATGTGAGCATGTTCCAAAGATCAAATTTGCTTCTGTCATAATTTTGTTTAATTTCTTTTAGTTTTCTGTTTATTTGGTTGTGCCTCACCGTTGCGACCCTATCTGAATAACCTCCAATCCCATAATGCTGTTCTTCAGGAAAGATGGGGTGGGGCCAATCCGATTCAATTTCCTGCTCTTAAAATGAGAGGGTGCCAGTTGTTAAGTTCTGAACTTTGCTCAACCTCGGGGAGAGAGAGGCGCAGATAAGGACAGAAGGGATAGAGATTAATTGAGATGCAGCATTTGCCCTCCCAGCACGCACACTGTATTCTCCAACATGATTAAAGTGTGGGCTAGAGAGGTCATACATGTCAGTTATGTTTCCCCCCAAGCCAACAGCTTCCCTTCATACCAGACATGATTTATTACCTCCAGTTTGACATTTCTGACAGTATTTTACTAGTGGTCACATGACTGACATATTCTATAGACTTTTACTGACGGAGATGGTGTAGGTAGTAACTACTGCCGTGACCAAAACTGTATTGTGTGCATTCCTGTCAGTTCCAGGAACAAGCAATATGTCTTAAAATAAAAGCACTCACCAAATGCTTTGTGTGTGACAGACAATTTTACCAGCTTGGCCTTTGTTTGTCCGGCATCGTTTGAAAGTGGCTGCTGTGTTACATAAAGTCCAACAATCCATGCTTTTCAAAACAGTGTATTTACTGGGTGATAGTTGAAAGGTCCTGACTGTGATACGTACACATACGCATACATATGAGCTTCTGTTCCCATTCTGCATTCAAACAGCCACTTCACAATATACACTTGACAAATGGTAACAGCTTGTATGCGAAGAAAAAAACATGAAGTGCTGTTGACAAGATATTGGCAGGGGTGAAAACAGAGACGCAAATGCATGCACAAGTAATCACACACAACTTGACCTCGCATATACTCGCTGAATTACAATTAAATACATTTAATCTACATTGGCTTCACTTTGACACATTCAGGTGTGAACGCAGAGGTAGAATCCTATCCTAAAACACACCTATATCCCAGATTCTGAGTTCAGTCAGCATTTGGCCCCACGTGGGAGCGTGGGTCCCTCTTTCGCCTTTACGCGATTGATTGCAGAACCGTCTGGATGTCCTTTGGGAGGCGAATAGGGATGGGGTGTCAGGAACACTTAGGAATACTAATGAAATTCCGAGAAATGTATTGCTGACTGTTGTGTCCTAATTAAAGTGAGCCGCATGAGTGCGGTGAGGGGCTTGGTGGTCCACGAGGACTCTGTTAATCAGAAGTCTCCTTCGGTGTGAATTAACAACAGATTGCATTGAATTACCTGGGCAGGGGAATTGATCATGGGCCTGGGGAAGGGCTTGCCTCCCTTTCTGCAGTATCCATGGTGCAAAAATAATGTTCTCTATGCCTCCCTGATTTCTTTTTCACATTCCTTCTCATGTCTCATATGTAGGTGTACACAAACAAACCAAAGATAGATTCTCTGTTTGTGCAGACGTGAAGACAGAAAATACACATGCCTGATGCAGAAGAGAGTAGGGTATTGTCAATGGGTAACAATAATTAATTTTTTTTTCGTAATTTATTAAGAGAAGCACATGAGAAAAGTTGCAAGCTTTATATGAAAAACTATATGAAAAACTTTATATGAACTACTTCTCTTGACAAGGTGGTTAAAAAGTGAATGTGTAGACACTGGAATGAGAATATGTAGACAATGGAATGTGCATTAGTTAATTGTTTGTACTTATTTATGTTTAAGTTTAATAGGACATATTATATATGTATATATATTTTGTTCGTTCTGAGAAATCATAGTTCTGCAAGCCAATGTTCAGATATTGATATAAACATCTGAAATATATTTGGGGTATAGGTGGCACATCTTACCCCACTCTTCTTTTGTTTCAAAATTAGCTCAGTTATTAGCGACAGATGCAGTACAACAACATAGGGTTGGAAGAGAAAAATAATTATGTCAAAAATCTGAGATTTGTGTGCTTCAGGCCAACAGACAGAATGACAGGTGCATCCTCAGCATTGCCCAGTCACAGCATGATAAGTTCTACTTACAATGCACACTGCATCAAACAGCCAGTCCTCATTCACTGAACGTTTGATAGCAACTGATGTGGAAGCGTTGTGCTAACTCAGCAGCACTTTAATTGGGAACCCCCTCCAGTCTCTGTTACTCCATCAATGCACTGCTACCTTTATATGCAAATTAGATCCAACTGACACACTAACAAAAGAGACGACCTGGAGGTTCACATGAAATGACAGGACAAACCAGTCTGCTCTCATTTATCTGTTGTACTTTTATTTAAAAAATTTGATTAGTATATCAAAGCTTACTTTGCATTTTACTATAATTTCATGTAAAACTGTTTTAATGTCTTTTGCAAGTCTGATCAAATTACAATCAAGTTGGACGTTGAAAGTTTTATTTTATATTGCTTCTGGCTTGCATCCGTCGCACTGTAACTGGATGGTGATGTATTGCATTGTGGGATATGTAGTAATCCACAGTATGCTCTATTGTGTACTGCACACTTGTAGTAGATTACAGAATACTGTATATACACAGTATATGTTTTTATATTTGCAGAATGCAAGAATGTGTGCTATTCCAAACATAGCCGACATTATTACTAACATTAATTCTTTAAATAATTGTTTAAATATTACATATACAAGCTTCCATGCGGTTTCTACATCCTGTCTGCATCTTTTAGTCGTTCTTGAACCAATGCAGCCCATGCAAATCAAGATGTTTTGCTCTTTGAGAGAGATGCAGTTCACAGACAGTGTCAGAACTGTTTGTCAGGAGCATCATGAATGGTTTTCCTTTGCCATGCAACCGCACACAAACCTAAATTCACCGTGCAAAATGGCAAGTGTCAACTGAAGTGGTGTGAAACTCACTTCTATTGTACCAGAGAAGTGAGAATCCACTTTCTGGAGTGATGATTTATGCTTTACCATATGGCAGTGTGATAGATGAATCTAGGCTGACGGATGTCATATGAGCACTGCATGCCTGAAAGAGTGGAACCAACTGTAAAGTTTAGTCGAGGGGAATAATAATTTCTATTTTTCGAATATATATATAGGAACTGCACACTCTTAGAAAGCAGCCACTACTCTGATCTTTCTGCTCGCTGGCTCTGTCGAAAATAATATTTTTGTCTATTATTATTTGTGTTTTAATTTGATTTTCTTTTACATTTTACCAGTGCATGTTGTTGTAAACATTACTAGCATCTTAACATGAATATTATTGTTATTATTAACAATTTTCCTTGTCAATTTTTGTGACAATGCATGCCTGTGCCAATATTATATGTAAACCAATCATCATGTAAATGACAAAACAGACATATATTACACTTGCCACTGAAATATTTTGAAATTAAATAATAGTTCAGGCTACTGTAAGCCTTTAAGTTCTGTTGAAGGGGTATCGTTAACATTTTCTCGTTTATTTATCGTTTAATTTTCATATTGCCTGAATAAATAGGCCACACCCCTTAAAGCACAGTATAATAGCCTTCTTTAAATCTGCATTAAAATTGCAGTTCAATTGCTAATGTTTCTGACAGAGCTAACATGCCCTGCTGTTGTACTCTTGAACCTAATTCTCCGCTGCCTTGTCAGAACACTCACGCCTCGCTACCTCAGCTGACCCGCGCGGTTGTTTGTGCGCTGGGGCCCAATAATTTCTCACAAATACAGATGGCATTCATTTGATAAACACAATAAGGCCAAATGAAGCCATTATGGCAGCAGTCTTTGACTCACTGTCTCCTTTAAGCCAAAGTCTCTGTGTCTTTCATCTGCTAGATGCGACACACCCACACTGAATAACATCTGAACCTTCTCTGCTAAATGCCAAGCACGCCGGGGCGGAAATGTCAGAGTAATAGGTAGGTTCACAAGCAAAATATGTTCAGAGCGTGAGTGCCTGTATTTGAGGGTTCAAATGTACAGTACTCAAAGTGTGAAAATCCCTGAAAGGTTAAGCTACTAAAAGGTTAGGACTCAGAGCAGCATTTGTGATGTGCTAAATTACGAAATGCACATTTATATACCTTGGGGAAAATACCTTTGTGGGCAGTGTAAAGTTTTGTTAGCGTAACTCAAAAAGTGTTTTTTAAAGTATAGCACACAAATGCAAAAAAGTAGTTGATGTAGTCCTGTAGCTCAACTGGTAGAGCATTGTGTTAGCAGCGCAAATGGTTGTGGGTTTGATTCCCAGGGAACACTCATACTGATAAATATATGTCTCGAATGCATTATAAGTTGCTTTGGATAAAAGCATCTGCCAAATTCATAAAAATGTAATGTAGTCTTTACTTATATCTGTCAAAAAAGAATAAGTCAACACAAGTGAAATCTTATTCTGAAGTTTATTTTTTTAAATTAAATAATACTAATGCTGGTCTAGTACAGTCCACATTACATTTACTGACAATCTGTTGCATATCTAAAGTAGTTCTGATCTTATTAGCTTTACACTTATTAGCTGTTGTTTATTTAACATGCTGTTATTTCACATGGTGGCTTAGCACGTTTCAGTAAAACAATTCTAGTACTCAGGATTTGCATGGAACAATTTACCACCAATGACAAAGTCAGTTTTGCAGTCTATAGTAGATCTAATTTGCATAGAAACAAGGTGTGTTTGCACCAAAAAGAATGACAGCGACCTAATATAAATGCCAACAGCTTTAAAACATTAGTTTTTACAACCTGCTGTAGTACAGCTGCCACTTGTTACAAGAAAGATGTTTCATTTTCCACACGTAATAGTTATTAATAATGTAACTGTTTTTCTTTCTGTTTCCTGTGTTTTATTTTTCATTATATGTAAAGCTGCTTTGAGCAATGCAATACAAAAAGCGCTATATAAACAAAATTTAGTTGAATTGAAAAAACATATACTGTAAATAAAAGATGCATATTTGTTAGTTTAATTTAGCATATTTGTTAGCTTTGTTTAGCTTAAACCTCAGCTGCTTCTGTTTACACAGTAGTGTTTATGAGTAATTGGTTGCGTATGATGCATAGCAGGTTTTTTATCTGGTTCCTTTGAAGAGCTGATAATTCTTCATTTCAGACTCCAAGGATGTTTTTCCTGCATAGATTTACTGCTATATAGGCAGAAAGAATGCGTTTTTACATAATACACAGGTAGGGAAATAAATGCATCAGCTTTGCTTTTGATGAAAGGCAATGGTTTTGCTAATTCATGCCAATATAAGTTTTGAAAAATTCCTTTGACATCAACTCTATTGTGTGGATAGGTGATAAAAGTGTAAATATTAAAGAAAACCACAATGCGGCTCTTATTCCCTGGCTGAATTATGACACTACAAATCCATGTTTTAACCACCCTGCATTATTTCATCAGAACTTTACATAAGAGAAGCTTAAAGGTTTTCCCTTAAGATTTTTTCTGTGCCTGGAAATCAAAGAAGACCTTCCAAACGTGCAATTACACATTCCTCTAAGGAATTATTCCTCTGTGTGTGTGTGTGTGTGTGAGTCTAACCGGAATGAACACACACCTTTTAAATGTGCGTCTTCAAAAAGTATGGCAGGGTAATGGGGGGTAACTGGAGGTAATGTGCTTTAATACCAAACAACTCAGCAGAGACGGGTTTAAATTAAAGTTGTTATGCACTTGATTAACCTTTCTGATGAACAAAATGAAATTCTTAAAGAAAAACCATCATCTACCTGGCAACTGTAATATTTTGTATAAATACTTTGAAGTTTAACAAACGGTTACAAGCGTTAATCTCTTTAATTTGACACAGTTTACCCCCAGAGATTTGATGATGTATTTTTATTATCTGATTATCAATCTACTGTGATTTACTGTTTTTACCTGTATTTACTGTAGCTACAGAACATTTGGTATTTTAAACAACTGTGGCAGTTTTTCTACCATGGATCTCAGAAGGTTAATCACCTGTCTACCAGTGTTTTCTGTAACATGATTTTTAATCAGAATTCCTCTACACCGGCTGTACATTTATGCATTAGACAGATGCTTTTATCCAGTGCTTTTGGGGTATACAGTTTATCAGCTCATGCATTCCCTGGGATTCTAACCCATGACCCTGGAAATGCTAGCGCTGGGCTCTGCCAGTTGATCTGCTGTACAGAAACATCTCTTTAATTTCATCCCTTGACTACACAGCACTTGCAAACAACTGTCATCTGTAATATTCTATCCAAATTTGCATGTCAGGTTATTTATTCACAGGTCTGATTTGCTTGTTGCTTTAGACAGGGAAGAGTCCCATGTGGTTTAATGCAACACGGCTGAGAGCAGTCGTTGCATCATAGAAATTGCAAATAAATCAGGATGACTAAGAAGGATGAGGTCTGGTGTGTCGTGGGATGAATTATTCCGTGTGTGTTGACTCTTTAAACCGATGAATTGAAGTTATGAGTGATGCTAGGCTGTAACTTCAAATGTTGGTGTAGAGGAATAAACACACCATCACAGTGTGCGCCGTCACACTTCAGAGCGCCTGGCAATTGAAGTTTGTTTGCTGCTAAAGAGTGCTTTAAATATAATTTGATTCTACGCTGTGAACCTCAATCAAGATCTCACAGGATTCCATCCCACATCAATTGAAAAAAAATGCCAGGGACAAAACTATTTGAAACTTGTTTGGTTACATTGTATCATATGTTATATTAACAGTAGAAACAGGAGGATGTTATTTTAAAGACCTAGTGACTGTTTGTTTACGCTTTTTAAAATTAATAGTTTTAAATCCTCTTTGAATGTTGATGCTTTTTAACCTGTAAAACTAATTTATGGCAAGCTAATTAGTTTTCAGAATGCTGGCAATTGACGTTTTGTCTAATCAACATCCACTTTGACAAACCCAGGCAATTAAAAGTGTCGTAGAGAAGTGTAATTATGTGGCTGCATTAAGCTTACTCATGTTGACATGCTTAACCTTGAAATTAGCTATTAAACAGGACTGTGTAATCTGACTTTAGTTGCAGATATTTCCATACGACCGGTGTGGAAGCTACAGTTGAATGAAATCACTCAATTTTTAGTGCAGACTTCAGTGTTTCCTTGATTGCATACAGATTAAAGAAAAATATTTACCATACAGATGTTCAGATTCTATGGCTGAAATACAGCTTAGGTTATTCCACCGTTGTTTGATTTTCTTGAACACGTTCATTTTAATCCATTCATTTGAACCCAGTCTGGCATTTTTCATCTTTAATATTCAAATAAGCTGTTTAAAATACGTTCCCTCCACTGATGGAAATCATCAGAATTCTTCATGCTGTTTCCTTATATATTTGTTTCAGAAGAAATGCGTGATGTGAGTGAATAAAAAAATGAATGAACATTTTTTATAATGTGGTCTGATGCGTTGGAATGAAACAAAAAAATTGATCACAGAAATCAGATTTAAGCTGTTGCAAAATTTAGTTCAATATGTGTCCTCAGTGTGCCGACTTAGTAACTCAACGAAGCAAAATATTTCCCCTTTCCTTTCTCAGTTACTGCAGAGCACCAGGATTGCTCCAAAAACAAATCTGAGATGGAAGAAGACACAAGGAAGTAGGTGTAGCCATGTGTGTAGATTGCAGGGAGGTTGTGTTGGATGCAGGGTTTCCTGCAGAATTCCGGACTGATTTTCTGCTCTGTCTGTGGAATACAGCACAACTGTGGCCAAACACTTGCTATAACTAACATTTTCTTTAAAAGGAACTTCATTATAACTTCAGTAACAGCTTTCTGAAACTGATGTTGAGTCCACAAACTTGGGCTTCTAAAGAGGCATATCAATAAGGTCTGGTAGATCTGGCTTTAAAAGTTCATTTCCACTTTAACTGCGAAAAATAAATTTCTGTAGGAAGGAAAAGAACCCTGATTTTAAACTGGTATGAAATACCTCACATGTTGGTGAGACCAAATATTCATAGTATGTTTGTGTTATGTAATTGTTGCAAAAAAGTCCTATGCCATTAGACAAACAGAGGAAGCTATTATGACTTAATATTATTATAAATAATGAATCTAATTTCAATCTTTATATTTAAGGAGATTCATCATGAAAATTTAAATTGTCTTTCCCAACTGATGTGTGGACAATAGATGTCTTTTTCTTTGCTGTTATATAATAGTCCTGCCTGACAGTGTATTATCAGCTTGACATTTTGTTCCAACTAAAAATCCATTAAGGTCCTCTAGAATTACACATATGGTTAAGTAAATCAAGTCAAGTCAAAGCTTTATTATTATGTGTACAGAGTACAGAACATTGTGTACAATGAAATTCTTGCCTGGAATATTTTTCATAGACTAGGACACCACTTGTCGCAACAAACGGTCACATGACAACATAGCAGATTTGAAAGATATAACAACAGTAAACAACAGTAAACTCTCTGTAGGTTATAGAGCATAAAGGAATTGTTATAAAAGCAATCACACATCTTATTGCTCTTCTGTTCATCAAAAACGGTTCTTATAAACCTTCATCCTTCCATTTACCACTTTAGTTGGAGGATGGAGATGGACATTTGAAAGGGAACAGTATTGTTGGGAGGGATAATACAATGAGCAGTTTCAGTGATTTGCTTAGGATAGCTGTCAGTACTCTGGTATAAATTGCCCTCCCCGGCTTTCAGCTGGGTTCACAATTTCACAGCTGCTGTTAAAGCTTTTTGCCATTTATTGAAGTGTCAGAATGCGCCATTGTGGCGGGTATTTATCACTGTTAAAATGCCTCAGATGGTGAGGATGCGTCTCATTCTACCTGTCACTTTCACATAAGAGTGCCCGGCGACGTCCATATATAATCATCATGCAATGTCTCCACCTCACGCCCTCTCTGTCTCTCTCTCTATCTCTATTGAAAGAGCCTGACCAAACAATGATGTCCTGGGTGCTGTATTTCTCTTTAGTATGGTAGACCAGCCAGAGAATCAAGGCTGAAATCAATCCCTGCCAGTGATATTTGCATCATGAGCAAATAATCAGTGTTGGAGCAGAGAAGGTTGTGAGAGAGTAATGGCGCTATCTTTGGATCTGATGATTTTCAAGTCAACATGAAATCAAAAAGACCATATTTGCATTCTTCATACACGTTACTGGTCACCAGTTCAAAAGAAAAACGTTTATAGTTTTTTTAATATTAAGGGTGGGCAGTAAATAGATAACTATAAAGTGATCTATACATCGCATATCCGTGTAAAAAAACAGTACAGAGCATGAAATTCAGATATGGTGGCATGTTGATAATGTTAAATCCCATTGGTTTTCGTTACGACACATGAAACCTAGTCACATGAGAACCAATAGAGAAGTCTTAAAAATCACATTCAAGTCCTGCCCAAGTCCTTTTCCTCTAGTGGAATCTTACAGTAAAATGCACCACATTGCAGTAGTAAAAATGAATGTTATTGTTGTTACAATAGATGAACAGTTTACATAAAAACATCGTGATGTCAACCTGTGGGTTTTTATGCTATTGTGCAATATAAACAGACATAACATAAGAACAGTATAATTTTTAAGCTAATGAAGCACACATTCTGTGAAAATGAGAGAGAATTACTGTCTGTTTTGTATCTTTTAACAGCAAGCATGTAATTAATTTAATTACCGGCCAGACACATTTTTTCTGTGTACACAAACAACAAAAAGATTACAGACATGACTGAAATTGAACTTGAGCTAGCTTTGAGTTCATCTCTGTGGAACTTTTGCTCCTGTCCTGCATTTCTCAAAGCTCTTGTAGCGGAGGAAACAGGAACTCAGGTCAGTCTTGAGTTCAATTCTGATGCAACAAAAGTAAGATAAAAAAGGCGATTAGTTCTCTGGGGATTTCAAAGCTCATCAACGCACGCTTTAAAAGCCTTTATATCTAACACGTCAACAGGAGTAGTGAAGTTTTAATCCAGGATGACATTTCAGATAACTTTTGTTCCTAATCTTACTCTTATCTGCTAGCAACTTTTGTTCTTTAAGGTTTGCCCTTCTGACCTGTATGGTTAAAATATCTATAGCTCTGAAGGTTCATCTAAATATAATTCTAGAATCTCACAGGACACATTTTATGACCCGTATTGCTCAGCAATATCTATTTTTAATGCATGTGCTCTCATATAATATAAGCTAATGTAATTATAAATTAGGACTTAGTTTGTATTTTAAAAGCTATTTTGTGCATTGCTCACATAAATGGGTAGATAAAAGGTAAATTCCAAAAACTGTAATTGTAAGTCATCTGTAAACACTGTGTGTTTGTTACTAACAAAACTAACACTTACCTGTTTGTTTGAACAACCCAACCAGTGTAACACATTATGTCTGTCAACGGGGGTTGTTTAGGAAAAAATGTATGAAACTGTCGTTATTTTTGCAGATGCTAGTGGTGCCTGAATTCTACTTCACCTTTAAAAAATTAGTTTAATATTCAAAGTAAATTCATAGAAGTATGTTTTTGGTCCAGTGTGAGCTTCTTCCCCTCTGTGTACTAATGTGATTTCACTTTGTATTATGTTCTCATTAGCAACACAACAAAAAGGTCAAAGGAAGAGAAAAGAAAATTACCCGAGAGGTTATGGCTAGATAGAGCCAAGAAAATTACAATTTTAAATTAGCTTTGATATCCCTCGTCAAAAGCAACCTTTATTATCGGGCAGTTGGCAATGATGTTTCAACAAATAAGATTCCTGCTCATTCAAAGGATAAGAACAGATTGCATTCTTCATTTATTTGTTCATATTCAGTCACCATGAAGGTTTGGTCCCCTAGTGGAGATCCCCTTTATTCAAATAGTGCTTTTAAAAGATCTCACTGACGTGTATTACCATAAATGACAAGAGTTGAACACAATTCGGAATTTAAAAATGGTTCCCTTTCAAATAATGTATTTGAATTTAAATTGGCCACGCCCAACAGGATTGAAATTTGAACATGGTCAGGCAACAGATACATTTTATTAGTACAATAAAATTACAACAAAAAAAAACAAGAACAGATGCTCTGTTGAAAATTTCCATCTTGTAATCTGCTTCATGTTGTTTGGCTCCATTTTGAAAATCCACAAAATTAAGGTTTATTAAACGTTTCGAAATGTATTTCAATCAAATGCAAATTGAAAATGTGGCATTTCAGACATTTATTATAAATAGAATTTACTGTTAACTGTTTCCTGGAAATACCTCATATGTAGTTACATATAATTTATGGATTATTTATAAATTAAATATATTACTAAAAACAACATGTAAACAACATGTAAAGCATAAAACTCTCCGTACATGGAGAGTTTTATGTTAATAAAACTCTCCATGTATGTCATAGTTTCCCCCCGCATTCCCCCGCAAAACGTGAAAACTCGAGATGAAGCTTGACTCACACCTGAGACCTACTGCACCTCATCACCGATGCCATAAATTTCCATCAAGGCATCGAAAGAGGTCTTCAAGTGTCATGATAAAGTCCAGGCTCCCACCTCGGAAAACCTTTGTGCATACTCTTTTCTCATTTTTGCACTCTTCCTCCTTCACCTCATTCATCCGCATTTTTATGATTAAATAATGCCTCTCTAGGGCTCTTCTCAAGCACTCCACTACGTTCCCATTCATTCTAAGGCACGTAATTGTGTTACTTTGATTGCAGTTTACTTTCAACCTCGGTGCACATCATTTAATGAACAATACTAAAGGAATGCTCATAGGTTGCGTGGAAGTTTAACCTCAGCTACTTATTTAGTTTCCTGCTACTGTAATTGTGTTGTTTAACACCGTGAAGTTGATGTGAACTGTTATCGCTATGGCAACAAAGCAGATGCGCTGCGTGTAACGCATAGGTAAGATTGGGTACAATTGTCGCTTTTCATATTTAACTGTGCTAACATGCAATATATTGCATATATTAAAGGATGGTTGGGATTTATTGTCTAATTTTGCTCTCCGTTTTGTATCTCCCACTTTTCTTCACTTGTAACTCATTTTCTCGTGCTGCATTATTCATAAAGATATTAGTGCCATAAAAGATGATTTTTATAAGCTGTCGAGAATCCAACGAGGAACGGAGAGCTCTGAGGGGTGACACTGTCGTGCCTGTCAAAACGTAAGCCAGCCAAACGTTGGGAAAAGATTAATTGTCTCTGTTCCCTCGTGCTCAAAAGACTTCAATCTGATTATATGAAACAACATCAGTGGAGTCACAAAAACAAAAGCATAACTGTCTCAGCAACCCGTTTCTGTGATGAGAATCAATGCATTTCTCGAGCCCAGTAGAAATAAGGACCCATTTAGACTCAGTCTTCCCTCACACTGCCTGAATTCATCCCCATTTAGAGGGGCCTTTAGCAGAAGTCTAACTGCATATTAATGCAGTATTCATGACTGGCCCATTTAGGCCTCACAGAGTCCAAAGTGCCCTTATTAGCCACTCATTAACACAGGACAAAGAGCACAGATGTTAATAAATTCTTAATTGAATTACATTTTTCCCCCTAGAAGAAGTGAGAAATGGAGAGGTTTGGTTCTAAAGTGATTAAAATGATTTTAATAACCATAATTCAGTGGTCATTTAGATTAAACTAAATTAAAAAAAGATAAACAATTAAACTATTGTCATTATTTTTTCTTTAGTGTCAAACTCTGACCCCCTGATAATCAGAAAATGGCCTGAAGGAGGTTTTTGATCAGGCATTATAAACAGCAAACTCATGGATTATTGAGGGAATACAACTGTTTTGCCCTGGATTAAGCATAACACTGCATCTTTACACAGATAGTATGAGGGCTTATGTCATTCACAAATAAAATCCTCCAGACTCTTATCGACCTTATACACAGATATTGTCACTTTTACAGTAACATTATTACATTTAAACTATGCATAAACATTCTCAATTCAATCTTCAATTCTTTTAAACTGATTCAGGTTTTTTTTTAAGTGTGACTGTTAATCTCCGTGTCTATCTGTAGGTTTTATTTGCATTTTATAAACCTGTAGCGATAGTGTCCAAAGGACATCAAATACAAATATGGATGCGATTACTCCAGATTTTCCCGGCTGTAAGTGTGACCTCAACATGTTCACATTTGCCATCTTGTCGGTTGCCTACAGCTGGGTTTTAATGAAACTGTCCCCTGATGTTTCTCAGCGAGACAGATGTTAGAATCTGTAGCCCACCTAATCTCTTTCCGCTGTGATCACACAGAACTGGCACATTTATTGAGGAAATACAGTTCTCTCCTCTTGACTGTGTGCTATAGCATTACAGGACAGATTAAACAGTAGAATACCGCTACCAGTTTATTGGTTCTCGCGATCAAGCTTTCAAACTACCATATCAGTTTAAAGTTGATATGTGTGAAGATAGTGAGACATCAGGAATGTGTCTATGTGAACAGTTTAGTTGGGTGGAGCAGAGGACAGTGGTGTGGGTGGGGGTTTACAACACAAAATGGCAGGCTGACGTTAACACTAGATTAATGAGCTAGAGGAATGATTTTCTTATCGGTGCACTGCACATGTTGCTAAATTAATGCAATGGAAGTCTCTCTCTATCTCTCTCTCTCACTTCATTTCTTCTGTTACTGTATGCATCAGTTCATTTGCATCCATCCTGCCCATTTCTGTTTTTTTTACTGCTTAGTGCTCACCATAACAAGGCCCGCAGAATGGACCAATGGGATTCACTCGGAAAAGTGCTTGTTAGGAAGCACTCTGTTGATATTCCCCAAAAGGGTCTGGTTAGGGGTTTGATCCAAATACTAAATATTACATTCCTGCAATTATTCCTGCCCAATCCACTTAACATATTGAATCAAGTCAAACTTTCTTTTGTAGGTGATTTAAGTCTTAGGTGTGCAATCTGTTGTTGGGTTTGAAAAAAAATTAAGTTTAAAGTTTGAAAAATATCCCCTCTGCTTGCTTTTATAGATTGTTTAGCAGTCAAAATCAAACCGAAAGTGAAAACTTTGCATGCTGAAATTTGATTGGCCTTATTTACTGCATGCAGTTGTACACTGTACTGCATTGGCTCTGTCTTTCCTGCATGTATTCAACCATTTATAGACGATTTCACACTGCAGAGTGACTACGTGTTGATTCTTGAGTGCAGCCGAATGGCAACAAATTGCACGCTGAGTGTCATGACAACAGCACAGTGGCTGTGATGTGGCATTTTATTTATTCCAAACCGAAAACACTGTTCCCTTGCTGCCTTGCAACCACTGAAATTTCCTTCACAAAAGTTTATCTTATACTCGTACAAGTTGTTTCAATTTGCAGGACCTGAATATGATTATAGATTTTTGGTCTCGATAAATGCATATAATAAAGGAACACAAAATCTGTAAAGTATAACCGGGTGAAGCAGCACCTGAAACCGGCACCTGGACAGGGCGGGAAAAGCTGAAATGGGTCTGATGCTCTACATTGTTTAATTCTCTGCTCCACTGAGGACGCACTGGACATTAGATTTGAAGGATGAAAGCTCACTGCAGTGAAACGATAATACCGATGACTTCTCTCTTCTCTCTTTTCCTTCAGCTGTGGATATATGTCCACTCCTGTGTCTTACTCTGCTGGCTTCCCTGCTCAAATGATTATTGATAAAGCAATCACTTTCAAAAGACTAACAACGGCAGTCAGAACCAATCTCTTTTATTCAATGCTGTGATTGGATTTGTAAGGCCTACCCGGGCGCTGAGGATTTATCGAGCAGAGCACATGGCAGATAGAAGAGATTCCCTTTCAAGAGCCTGAGATTGTACTTACTAGAAAGAATTGAGGACAAAATATGACTGAAAGAATTCACAGAACCACATTTAAATGTGGAAAAGGTTTTAAATGGTCATTTCGGTTATCAGGTCCGGCTGTCAATCCGAGGCAAGAGTGAATAAGAGTTTAACATCCGGTATTCTCAACATCTAGTTTAGTCAATCCAGATTGGTGAATCAATTATGTCTGTTTCAGATAGAGAAAGCCAGGCTTTTAAGACCCTGATTAAATGTCAGCTGTGATTACATCCAAGCTGATGTGTCTGTTTCTGTCACGGGCGAACATCTGATGTCGATCTGAAGATCAGTGATCTGTTGTGAAGTTTTGTGTCTGCTTTGGCCTGGTTAGTGTTAGAACTGTTCCACTCCCCCTCAAACAATGTTGCTCTTGTCCAATTCACTGTAACATTCAGTTTCAAGTTATTGGGTTTTAAATAGGGATGCGTTTGTGATGAATTGTATATTTGGTGTGATTTGTAATTTTCTTAAATTATAACTGTAGGGTCATTACAGGTAATCTGAGACTGAGTAAAATATAATACAATATAATAATACATAAAATAGTATAATATAATAATACTAACAATAAGCATGCAACTTAATTATCAAAAATACACAAAGCGGGTCGTTTAAAAAGCTGCAGGCTGTTACTATGCAACTGTCTTTAACTGAAGGCAGCAGTTAAACTCAGGTTTTCATGTTTTTTTTTTACAATGTAACTGTCATTGACTTCATCATCACGTATGTGTAAAGGTGTGAATATTTAAAAATAAAACTCATTGCACAGTTGCATAGCAAAGCACACACAACTCACACACGACAACAAAATCGCGGCGGCTGAACACGCATCATTTTGATCAAGGTGACATGACGTTCCTGGCGCTCTCAGCTGCTCATCTGGAGTGTTTGTGGGAGATGAAAAGAGTCTGAGCTCTTTGAAGCAGATTTTCTCCTCCTGCAGCTGCCGTTATCTCTGCCGTTCAGCATTCTCTGCAGTTAAGCAAAAGGAGGGGGTCCGATCTGTAATTGTTACCTTCTCATTGAACTTTTCCCCTCAGTTTCTTGAACCGAGATCCAGACGTTAAAGGTGTCATACATACAGTATTATGAGAAAGAAATTACCTGATTAATTTGTCAAAAACAGAAACTCATTAGCAACACTGTGAGTCAACAGACAACATTATCTTAAAAAATTAACTAAAAGACAAATTTATTTCCTGAGGTACACTTTTATTTGTGCAAAACTTGCCATTTTTTAGATTTTTATGACTTTCATTGAAGCCCAAAATTTTTTGGTGCCTGTAGCTTTAAGATTATTATTTTTTTTTGCATGTGAAATGAGCCACTGTGCTCTTACACCACACCCTTTTTACCATAGTAACCCACTGCTAAGAGTGAATGGATATTCTGGTGCTAACACTTTAATAGAACCAGCATGTCTTTTGTTATGCTGCAGTTAAATATCTTTAAATATCTTTGCAGATTAGATATAATCGGATCTTATTCGTTTTACTAATCCGTCTGTTATAACTCTTTGGTAATACTTGGATACCTCTGTTCTATCACAGCAATGGATGGATGAATAGATAATAGATAGATTGATTGATAGATAAATGAGTGCACTGGGAAATACAGTATTGATTCCACAGTTTGTCCAAGGTTAAAGTGTTTTGAGGGATGCATCTACTTCCTTTGTGGAAAGGGTTTCGTGTTTCATGAGCTGTTCTCAATTAGGTCCCATTAGGTGGGTACAGTAGGTGATGGCCATACTGTAACTGACCTTTATGTGTGATTGATTCCTGCACTGAGTGTTTGTGTGTGATTGTGTGTGTGTTGGGAGTGTGAAACTGCAGGTGATGATGTGTCATCTAGCCTTGGGTGGGTTTTATGAAAGACCAATTCACCTTTTGAACGACTCTTAAGTTCTACCTCTGAAACCTTGCACGCCAGTGTTAAAAGCTCTCGACTGATGATGCTGAAAAACATTTTAACCTAAAAAAAAACACCATATAGTGGATTTGAGGACGTCACGTAGGTTTCCAAGAAAAATGGTCTCAATTTATAAGAGCATCAAGTTCTCTCCCTCGTTCCTCTTGTTGGGGCCTCGGATTGAGGAACAGCTATATAAAGACATTCATTCACCTTCAATCTGAGTCCTTCATGCAGTCGGCTCTCCGCTTTCCATTGCTGGTATCCATCACCTCTGACAGATACAAACCAGCTTTTCCTTTGAAAGACACCCAATGCTCTGCTGTCCAACAAATGTGGAATCAAAAAGGTCGTCTCAATGTCAAGTGCACTATATGGGTCTAAAACAACATATTTTGTAATCGTAATGGTTTTCTTCGGTTGTTTCTGGGCCAAGATGATAAATGTTTATTAAAAATAGAAGGTCCTTGCATTTTACAGCTCTGTTGTTATGAATTAATAATAGTCCCATAATGGTCCATAATTAGCCACCAGGCAGCATCTCAGTCCCTTTTCTCAGGTGTATAATGTGTAGTTGGTAAACATTACCTTTTGCTGAACATGTAATGTTCTTACATTCAACCTTAAATAAACTTTTACTCCTTGTTTTTTTGCAAGTCAAATGAAATTATTAGTTTTAGGGATGCAATTTGTCATATACTATACTATCTGCCAGTTGTAGTCTAGTCTGTTATTCATAAAGACTCATAGCATTTAAAGTTAGTTTTGAGTGCTTGGCTGCTTCTGGCTCTTATTTGGCTGTTGAAAACCAATTATTGGAAACTGAATTCATTACTCTGCTATAAACTTTAACATCACTTTTTTTTGCCAAAATAAATTTGGCTGGTAGCACCAAAACAACAACTGATTTGCAACATGGGGAAAATGTTTTAAAGCTTTATTTTTTGGATGGGGATGAGTAAACCACTTCACATTTTCCAGACAAATTATTCACACTCAACAATCACTTATATAAATATATAAACTCCCTGTCTAGAAAGACTGAAAAAAACAATGATGATACTGGTTAATAAAACCAAAGAAGAGGATCCATTTGTAGTAGTACTTCTTGTTACATTTGTTTGCTTTCCATCAGGTTTAAAATTCTAAATATTTGAAGCAGATAGGTCTGAAAATGGTGCAGTTGTAAAGTGGTGTGTTCCTGACAGCTCCTGTGTTGCATGAGGTTGAGAAGTTCTCAACCCTGGAGACTCTTTAACTGTTCTGCAGAGCTGAAAGATCATGAAGATTCTCTCAAGAAACAATCTTCTGCATTTTCCATTTAAATGTATTCTTGTCCACTGCCATATGTTGGCTGTCTTAGTGCCTCATCAACATACTGGCATATGTATGATTAGATATAATGGATGGTATGAGTTAGCTTCTGCTGTCGTTTAGTATGAATAATAACTGCTAACCACCAAGAATGTTCTTTATGATTATAGTGGCAACAGATGGCACTGTATACTACAGTCTTTATATTGAGTTGTGGGTAGTCAATACATAGACTAATAATCAACTACTGTATGTGCCAATTGTAATTTCATTCTCCTAAATTTCAAGTGCTTTTAAATTGCTTTTAAAAAGCAGGACATCACATCACTGTAATGACTTTTACACAAATTAAAATGTTATGGAATTTTGTACTATTTTTTACTAGGCTTTAAAATTAGACAAATGTTTGCTTGTTTCCACAACACATTTTTGTGTCACAACAAACTGCATTATTATGCATTATTATAATTAAGCTGTGATGGCCATCAGAATTGTGTTGTACATGTAAACATACCCAATGGACTGGAGGTAACAAAATTAACATGCACTGTTCTGCTGTTGAGCAACCTGTAGGTTTTGACCTGTCAGGTCCCACAGTTCTGGCCACCGGTTAGACCTGCAGGCATGTGCATGCACCAGCTTACCTCATTACTGCTGCTGGAGACTGAGGCCAGATGTGCCGGGTTACAGCATGATGCAACTGCTTGACACCTGCTCTGTGAAGAAGATAAAGCTGTTGACTTAAAGCAGAAGAAGACGTTTGATCAGGAAAAAATGAGCCCTCGGTCTTATGAAGTCCTGCCGTATTGTGATCTTGCTGGCTTTTCATCCTGCCTTCCTAGCTTCCTAGACTAGCTTGAGCTGTCTGAGGTTAGGTTAGGTCATAATAAAACTACAGAAATTATCTTGTGAAATTAGCTAAACATGGATAGTCTTTATTTAGATTGTATAGGTTAATTTTTTTATTTTTTCAAGAAGCAAAGCTTCACTCTTCACTACGTTTGACCATATTATTTTGTCTTCTTCCAGAACTGAGATAGTTTATGCTATATATGTCAAATTGCATAATTAAGTGATCAGCCTTCTTGTATGGTGGATGAAAAATGAAGGCCAAAAACAAGATAGTATTATCTTAGTAATATCTACAAACCACCTAAAACACACTGGCAACCACATAGAACAGCCAAGATTCAGCCAAGGGCTAAATTCTTTTGACCCAGAAGCCTCTGGGGGCCCCCAGCCATATCTTGGCACCAGATAATGACAGAGACATAAGGCCTTTTTGACTCATGGCATCACACAGAAGCAAATTTCAACCTAACGTCAGCAAGTTTTGCACCGACAAACATCACACATTGTTTTCAGAAACTGCACCTGTAAAGATGAATGCAATTCAAAGATTTGCAACACAAATTAAAGGTCAACAACACAGTCCAGACGTGAGTTTCCATCTAGTAGATGAAGGTTTTGGTTTATGCTTTTCTAAAGCTGCTCCCCACTAACGCTTTTGCAGGAGAGGTTACAGCTAGCACATCAATCATAAAACTCAATGCTGTGTTGTGTAGTGTTGTCTCAGTGGAGCCAGACACCTCCCCACATCTTCCACACACAAACACATACACATACTCAGATGCTTTAAACGTCAGAGACAAAGAAAGCTCCAAGTATTTTAATAAGTCCACCAGATAGAACTTTAAAGTGGAAAAATAAAACTGTTAAACAAACATGGTACACAGTTGTTAGAAACAAACCTCATGCTTTACTCTCTCATTCAAATCTCCAACAAATAATAAGGTCACCTAACAAAATGCTTGGATCATACAGACTGATTTTCCGATAAAAATTTAATTGCCAGTTTTTAGATTTTTCAAGATTCCTGTCTTATCCATAACTATAAACTATGAAAAACGGAGACCACCAGCCAAGACAAAGTATGTCCTTAATCTGACATCACAATAATGCGTTTCTATGTACGCCAGTTTGGTAACAACACTCTCACTGACGCACATTTTATTGATGGCCGTCTGGTGAAGAGCAATAGGTCAGGACAGCCATGCTTTTAAACTGAAGTCATTAATCTACTTGTTTGATGGAAATGAATGCTGGACAGCTTGTCATTGGAAACTTTCCATGAATGCTAAATAGATTCTATATAGTCCACCTAAGCAGAGGCATAACAATGAGTTTAGTGTTTATTCTCGCTGCTGTTTGTAACCGCTCCTAATGCATAAGTGAAGTCACTCCTGCAGTCAATGTAAACAGCTGCAACCAATCTGGAGTCACTACATTATTTATTGCTGCACAATACTGTTGGAGATTACAACCATGCATGGCTGGAAAACTCAAGTGCCCTGGAATCAAGACTAGATGAATAGTTAATAATACAGGTCAGAATACGACACACTCTGGCCCCATTGTGTATCCGGCCGCACCTCAGAAGCTCTTTTGGATTTAAATGAGAATATTCCTAAACAGTTTTTTCTGTCAATGCTATATATCTGCTGACACAGTTGCCTTGCAAACAAATTGAGGTAGTCTGCTTGTCACAAACAAATTCCACCCTTTCAAGTTTACATTATCAAGTTTTATGTGTTTATTTATTTATTTTGAACTTTGAAAGCATTTCGTCCAGTTGGTTCTAAAAGTTGAGAGCTTTGCTTTTCCTCTATGTCTGTGACAAATTGCAGGACGCTGCCAGTTTTCCAAACCATGTGCATCCGTACGATAACAGACACTTTTAAAAACATTCTATTTTATCCCCAGATTTGGGTTTCTGCACATCTGCTACACCTGTTTTTCTCCCTTTTAATTGAATTTCATCGCATGAACAATGAAGTACCATGTCAGCACTCCTAATTATGTGAACATTTGAATGGGAGATTTCATGCTCTAGCGATTGCATATGCTGTCAGTCACTGTATGCAGTTTATTCATACACACTGTATGGTGCATTTGTGAGCCTATGTTGTCTGCTTTCTAATCTGTTTGATCAGATTCTGAAGTGTCAGTGTCTAGTGAAAACTAGTCAGGTAAAATTACTGCACATTGAATAGTTAATGGACTTATTCTGCAGTGCTGCTCTGTACATTTGTGATTAATTAAAAGAGTAATTAAAGTGTAAATTGAACCCCGGAGGGAACCGTGTTCCTGGGCTCCATTGTCACTCTATTCTCATGTCTGAATCACCAGGAAGGTTATCCTGCCATTTAATCCTCGTGATCCCATTTGGGAAATGGTCTGGGAACCTGGTGAGAGTCTTTGGATTCAGCATAGACAGAACATACCTAATTACATGCTTATGAGAGCAGGGATTTGCCATTTCATAATTGTAGAGTTCAACAAGAAATAACAGACAATAAGAGACAGACTTAGCATGGTGGTATGCTAGTATGCTAATTGTCTTATAATTGGGATCTGTTGCAGGCCTTGTGTATAATGTTGCTGACTAGAATTTAAAAGTGAAAATGTTTCTTTGTAGAACATTTTGATCTGAACAAATAATGCAAATTATGCAAAGCGTTCGTAATTACAATAGTGCATAGTGGGCTTTTTAAAACGAGAACAATTTTCTATTTTCATCACTAATGTTTTAATTATTATCAGTGTCTTCTCCTGAAATGTGTCATGTTCTTTCATTTAGGTTTTAAACAGCATCTCTCTGATGTTTGAAAGGAATCGTGATGGAGAGAATTTCATTAGCATGATCCTTTATCCTGTCAACCTTTTCATGCTTATTTGATGTTGACCTTTCCTGGCATATTACAAGAAATGATTAGGAAAATCATTAAAGGAAGTTCTTTATGTAACATTTCTGGTCCTCCTTAGTTGAAAGATGGGGGGACAGAAATAAGTAAAAGAAACAGGTTTGTCCTTTGTAATGGCTCATTTTCTTTGAGTTTTCTTTGAAAAAATGTAGCTGTCTGAAAACATTCTCCTCGGAGTGTAGAAGTTGCCTTAGGATGATGGACCTTACCTTTAATTCACTGGCATTTGAGGAGAACTTTGAGGTACATTTATTCAGATGAGATTTTTCTTTTAACTAAAGGCAATCTTTATGTTCCTTTTCTCTTTTCATCTCCCTTTATACCCTGCTGTTTGAAAAAGCCTATAGAGTAAAATTTGAAATTTAAATGCAATGCAAACTGAAATAAAGTAGGATTTAAAGAAGAAGGATTTTTAGAAATGTAAGATACAAGGTGGTGGGTTTAAATACCAGGATGAAGGAACATTCTTATGGATAAAACATATTCCTTAAATGCACTGCAAGTTGCTTTGAACAGATTTAAGAATTCCTAAATGTAAAAGTTGTGATTGACACATCAGATCTTTAAATGAGCCATCAGAAAAGGTGTTGGGTTTCCTAAGGGTTCTAATTAGGCATGAGGTCTCTGATTGTGTCATTGTTAAGAAAGTTTAAGTCCTGTAATTGGTTTTGCCATCAGCATAATCAATAAGAAGTGCCGAGAGAGGATTACCGCTTTAACATGCATGGAAGGAGAGTGAGAAACATGGCAATTTATCAGCAATTAATGACTGGGATGAAATGAGTCTTCTCTCTGAACTAGACCAGAAAACTTTGAGCCTGCAGCTATTCATTCTCATTAGAGCAATCAGACACTTCTGCAGCCCAGCCTTTGTTTCTTACACATGCATATGACCTTAACATGTTGTACAAAACTTTAATGAGGTAATATTTATAAGAGACATCAAATCCATTACTTTCTGCCATATGTATGATTAGACGTGGTATAGTCAGAGCTGTAGATGGTGGTGGAAACCATTATAGGGGGCCAACAATAATTTAATAATTTTGTTTAAAAATAAAGCAGTCAATAGCAATAGGTTACAGCCCTGGTGGTAGTTTTTGGACATCTCATTTTTGGCAGCAATGGCTTTACCAAAAAAAGGACTTCGACAGTGTGTTTTTTCCTGTTCCCATTCTGTCTTGCTGACTGATTGTTGTTTAATAATTAAGACAAAATACAGGCCAGAAACATGTTTGTTTTGACGTTAATTCTGGCCAAAACCTCTGCCCATACCTTGACATCTAACCCCATGCGTGGTTAAAAGACAGTGTATAGTGTGTGTGTGTGTGTGTGTGTGTGTGTGTGACAGCTTGGGGACATCCGGAGAGTGGTCACTCACCTGTATCAGCTGCAAAATAAACACTCTCATACAAACACTCTCATACATGTGAGTCACAAGCTATACAACACAGAATCATAATTCTGATTCTCATTAAGAGCATATAAGAACAGAAACACTGTGTGTGACTGAGATGTAATTATAGCTGACTCCCATTCACTGTTCTTACCAATTCATTACTAACTGGAAAGTTTAATGATAAAACTTTGCAGTTAGAAAAAATTATATAAATAAATATATTTGTCTGTTATTACTGTACAAAGAAAATAACTTTCTGGTGTGGCCATTAGAAGAAAATGCATACTGTATGTTCCATAAGTAATATGGCTGACTTGCACAGATTTACAGTATTATAGTTATAATATTAGCTATAATATATAGTATAATATTTAGCTATTTGGGTTTGCAAATTATTTTTAAACAAAGCAACAATATTCATATAGTGTTTAAGTTCTCAAGATGATGTCAAACAAATCAAACCACAGTATTTTTGTACTGTTCCTTTAAGAAAGCAGTGTTATCTGTGAAGCAAGGTTTTCACATGCATTTTTTACCTGTTTAGTGAGTATGTGAGAAAAGTTTAAACTTGCACTGCTACATCAGCAGTTTCATCTATGTACAGTATTTCCCTTATGCACTTTAAACATTCAGAGAATTTTTATGCAGCTTTAGGATTAAAAGAAAATATCAGACTTCTTGTGGTTTCCTATAGGAGAAATTACCTTCAGCCAGGTGCATAAATAACTCCAGACTGGGTCGGCCGGGGATAATGTAAATGCCAATCACATACACAAACTTTCCTCACATATTTTGTGCTTCTGAGGAATAGCATCATTTCTCACAGAAGGTTGGAAGGACCATGTTTGTCAGAGTCTTTTTATACAAGATTTCATTAGTAGACAAAGATTTACTTTCAGATTTAAAACATACCAGCATCATGGTAATGTTTATCTAGACTTAATGATAACCAATCATAAATTTGACTGCAAAAATCCTCATTTCAGGGTTGGGTTCTACAGTTTTACTTACAGGTGTCATAACATGCCATGCATATATACATTTTGCATTTATGCATTTGGCAGACACTTTTATCCAAAGCGACCTAAAGTAAATTCAAGGTATACATTTTAGCAGTACATGTGCTCCCTGTAAATCAAACCCACAACCCACCGTCAGGGCCGCAGTTTCCTCCAGGGAGTGAAACTGAGGAACTGTTACCTCCTTTAAGCACAAGTGTCTAATAAACAGCTGGCGTGTTGTTTGCCAACAAAATGTTCTTTATAGGCACAATGGGATTCATTTGCATTTACAATTGTTGGTATATTTTGGGTTTGTGTCAAAATCATGATGAAGCTGCCCTCAAAAACGCATGAATGTCCGTAATTTGAGTGAGACGCAGCCTGGCGCTCTTTATCTCAAAGAGAGAGACGTACAGAATTAAAATCAGAGTGTTCTTCTGCCTGGTCTACCACCTGTGCAGAGCTGTTGCCAAGAGGCTGTCTGCTTCTTAGGAAACAGGCCAGAAAAGTGATACACTGGGTAGCAGCCACCAGGTTAGACCAGAGAAGCATGTAGTTCCTGAAACTCAATCTTAAAGGGCCACTGACAGGTCAGGTGGAAGAATACGCTTAGACCTGGAGAAGTGTTGAAGCATTCAAAGCACGTGTTGCTGGTCCTGCCACCAAATAAGCCTTTTTGACCATCTCAGCACACACAGAATTGTACACTGCAAAGACACTGTGTGTGCATTTTTCTCTATACCAAAGTGCAATGATTTCTTAGCTTTTAGCTACATCACTATGAGACTGAGAGAAATGTGAGATGGTAAAATACAATATGTACACATACAGAATATGTGTGTGTATACATACATACACACACACACACACCTACTATATTATGTATGTGTACATAAATTCTGCATATATGTGTGTATATATATAGATATAGATATAAATTATACACATACACACACATATATACAATAATATATATATATATATGCATATATAATAAGAAACCGTTTGACAATATTTTTATAGACAAATAATTGTGCCAACATATTACTTTCTGTCATTAAAAATATAATATGGTGATTTGGACCACATAATGAAAAAAAAATCAGGCAATCAGAGCCTAGAATAGATGAGAACTCCTTCAATACCGTTAAAAAAACATCTCGGTGTGACGCTTCAAGAAACTGGGTAATAAAATGTAAAAAAAAACATGTTTGTAAATTCTAGGCAAAGGGTGACTACATTGAAAATACTGGAATATAAGCTAGTTCAATTTATTTTCAATTATCTTTAGTCACAACATAATTCCCAAAGTTACATTTGTGGAATATGCAGAATGAATGTGGCTAGCCACAGTATAAAACTGCAGTATACACACACTGATTGCACAAACATGTCTAGTAAGTGCAACGTGGTGTAATGCAATGTCATTTAAGTGCATTCCAGTATAACAGCAGGCGGCAAATCAACCGAGATCATGGCTAGCACCTCAACATTTATCATTAAGCCCCAGGAAGTAATTATGGTGGCGTAGATCGGCCTGACAGCAGGATTCCATAAAATCTTCAGCCTTTGGAGGTGATTACGCTGTGAAAGAAGTTGAGGAACGCTGGTGCCATAGACAGATTTACTTTTGGAGAAAAGCATATATGTGTGTGTGTGTGTGTGTGTGTGTGGACAAATTATATATCATATTTTGAGGACACATTTTACTTAAAAGTCGGCAAAACCTTTTAAGGATGTTGTCATTTGTAAAAATGCTCTAAAAATATAGTAAATAAATAATATTTTATTTTAATTGTAAAAATGCAGAATGTTTTTAGATAGAGATGGATAAGTAAATGTGTGTATATGTATATATTTAATTGTATATATGTAAATGTATATTTTTTATTTCCTTTTTTGTTTGCTGTTTTGGAGCAAATTTTAAGCATTTTGTGTTGACTGATATTTTTGTGCTTTCATTGGCATAAGAATGCAAAACAGTCCCGGTGACTCACGACACCATCTTGTTTTGTTTGTTTGTTTTGTTTGATCGTGACATATGATTGACTGGAACACTTTGAGGTCAGAAGTAGGGAATTTGAAACGTTCCCACCCACAGCTTCATCTTGACTGCAGTGAGGCTGAGTCTTAACCTTCCTCACAGTTCTGATCTGATGTCTGTTTCGTGCTTATAGAGATAATTAGTGCTATGGGAATGATTAGTTTAGAGTATAAAAACCTTCAGTGATTTGCCTTACAGTGAGAATTTATAGGCCTCTCAGCAAAACATGCTGGAGTTTGTGATTTAGTGACAGTTTTATTACTTTTTTTTTATATTTGAAAGAGAAACATGGACTTGGGAAACTTGAAAAACCTTGTATTTGTTTCTAGTGCAATTACGGTTTATTTTTAAGGAAAAGAATAAAAAGCGTATTTCTTAAATGTTTATATCAACATACAAATGACCTGATTCTCAAGTCATTCTCTGCTGTTATCTCTTCATTTGTTTCCCGAGGGTGTGATTGTGACAGTTTGATTGGTTGAATGTTTGAGACTTCCTGACACTCTCTTACATCAGTTGTTCCATTTTTATTGCAGAGCCCTCAAACAGCAAGACTCCTCTCATACTTAAACATGACAGTCGGGTCTCAAGCACATTAAAGCAGCACATTTCATTTGTAAAATTATTGTGAATCTGTCCTTTTAATGCGAAATCATTAACAGAATGCAGTGGAATCTAAATGGAAAACAATGACACCCCCTAATTACTAGATACTGAACTTGTCTGTGACGATCAAACCATTTGTGTTAAACATCTCTGTTTTGGAGACCATGCACTTTGCACAACAATCTAAAACAACCCCTTAATTCCCACAGAACATGTCTCATCCAATCAGAATGTTTCTGTTATAAATCTGTGAATTTATTTTCATTCCCAAAAGGTTTGAAATATATTAGACCCCTCAGATACTTCTCGTTATCACCCAGGATGTTTTTTCTCTTTTTTATAGCATCGTTAGTCTGATATATTTCTCGCCTTTTGTGCTCTTATCTACCACAAGCGTAACACAGGTAATATATTCCACCTACTAGTCTGTCAGTTGCGTTTTCTAAGAGTAAAAATATAGATCCATTGTCACTGGGGGCGAATGTTGTGTCATATTTGAGCAGTTATTTGTCTGTATTGTGCTGTCACCTGTAAATGGGTTGACAGGAGTGTTTCATATCACTCTCTTTTTCTTTTCTCCTGTCAATCATACACCTGAACCATTGACGATTGTGTCTTTTTATATCCCACAAGTGAATGATTTTATAATTACAATATTTTTTCTTTTACATTCATCATTTCTTATTTATTACATCATTTACCACAACTGATTTAAAAGGAAAGCACAGATGATACCATGATACTGAATAATTATTATATTCATTTATCATTATATTTACATGGTACTTCAATATACCAGAAATATAAGTATACCAGTAACACATTACATATAATTATATAATGGTGATAATCATTTAAATAATAATTAAGTAGCTTTATTATTATAGGCAAAAAACAAAGGTGATGGCACATTCACAATGCATGGTAACTGTATTATGGGATTTTTTTCAAATTATGCAAAAGCGTTGCACATATTTAATAAAGCTTTACATAATATCTGAGGCACTGAGAGGACGTTTCCCCATCCAATCTGTCAGTGACTTTAAAGAAAGAGTTATTTTGTTTTTAATCATCGCTCAGTCCCTGTTCTGAATCCACCAAACACTCATAACTCTGTCACTTTCTGAAGCAGCTGATAAGAAAAGCTCCAGACACAGCACTGTATTTCACTGCAGAAGTCATTTACCTTAAATGTTCTCGTATGGAAAAGCTGAGTCATCTGACATCTTCAGAGCAGAACTTTTTATGAAGAATTAAAGTTTTGCTAGGTAGTATTTTGCAGTTTTCTGCCTTCACTAAGAAACTTTTTGAAAGTAAAAAGGGGAATAATGTCTCTTTAATTCTTGCATTTACCCTGGCGTTCTTTCTTGTGCACTCTCATTTATTTTATTATAGTGATTATATACACATGTATGCGCACATAGTTACGCCCAGACATTTGGCATTGACCTGTCGGATATTCATTGCACTGCAAAAGAAAATCGTTCTGTTGAGGATGTGGGTCTATTAAAGAAAAGTTTAATAATCCTTTTAACTTCAAAGGTAAATATGCCAAGGACCACAGGAACCTTGAACATAAAAGGATGAACAATTAGCCATTACAATGCACACCGTTTTTAAACAGATCTGTGATTGGTTAGTTAACAGGCTTGCATAATAAGGACAGCCAGTTATATAAATGCTATTAATCTACACATTATTAAGTTTTGAAGAAAAGCAAATTGCTATGATTTGCAGCCCATTGACGGATAATATTCACAGTGTCTCAGCAGTAACTAACAATAGTTAATGCTTTTAATTTGCATCATTATCGGCACTACCTGTGAGCCGATTACGTACAAAGGCAGGAAGTAACGTTGGCCTTTAGTGCTGTCTTACCCTGGAGCTGTTCCTCGCATGCTGAGCATGTAGAAAAAGACCCATAGGGCTTGACTCCAAGTGCGGGGGGTGGATTCAGGTGCAGCGTACCTCTAACCTGGAGTTAATGAGCACCCTCCAGGCTTTTTCCTTCATCGGTGTGGGGTGAAGTTTCTTTGAGAAACACAGAGGTCTGGCTCTCTCTCTCTCTCTCTCTCTCACCCACAGGCAGAAAGCACTGGAGCATAACATTGGGTTTATATTCTTGCATGGTTCATGAGGTCATTATTGTGCAGAGCCTGTTGATGTGGTCGGCGAGAATGCAAACATATGCTTATTAATATTGCAAGAAATACACTGTAGTGAAAACAGTAGATACCAAAAAAACTAAAGAACTGAAAAATGGATAAAAAGTGAATTTCACCCACCAGTTTATTTATTCAACCTGATCCCACAGGAAAACGTAACTATTGTATGAGGTGTTTGTACAATGTGATTTACATAAAAGTATATGATTTTTAAACATAAAAGTCCATCCCTAACCCTTAACCATTCCAAGGCGGAAGCACGCATAAAAATTATTCCAAATTACTCCTCAAATTGCTAACATGCAAAATAGTTACGAATTGCAATGAGATTTTGTTGTTTTTATTTATTATTGACAATGAATGATTTCCAGTGTTTCATTTGTCTATGATGTAGAAGTGGATTAGTTCAGGCAATTACTCCTGGTAGGCAGCGCCTCAGTTTTGCTCATTAATTTAGCCTAATTAGCTAAACATATTTAATGGAGGGATGGAGAAGTGAAAGATGAATGCAATGACTGGAGATCAAATGGGGGCTCATTAATTGGTCTTTCCTTTGCCTCCTATTGCATTGAAGGGCTGACGAGTCAAGCACGGACATCCTTTTAAAAGACTTAATTACACGAATGGACAGCAGATATTTTACTGCTGGGCCACTGCCGTTCCCCTACAAGAATGTGGGAAAATCAAAGGAGAATAAATGCACAGAAAATGAGTGCAACCTTATGTTGTGTAAAAATTAAACAACTTTCTCTTTGAGCAAAAAGAGGGATAGGAAGTTTTATTTCTAACCTTATAAATAAATGATTCATTTTAGCACCAAAACCGACTTCCCATACAGCTCCAAAACAACCTTAAATATGCCCTGCTTCTTTCCTTTAAGAAATGTTTACATAAAATAAATGTTTCTTTTTTGCTTCCTTATCAAAATAATTAAAAGTAATTATTAAAATAATCTTTTTTTTTTAAATGACATGGAATCAAATGCAGTTTGGACTTGTTTCATATTATCTTCCTCATTAATGTATCATATGACATGTACTAATGATGTATTTGTTGTTGTTTTAAATGACGAGTTGGATATGCATCTGTATGAATATGAATATCATGATGCGAATCATCTGTGATTATCTGTCCAACATCCAACATCACTGAAATAATTGAATTAATTACATGGTATGCTAATTAAATTGGTAGCATTTCAACATTTACTGAGAAAAGCTTGAAATGAAGATAATTTAAGACATTATGGGATACATTTTTAAAATAGGAAAGTAGTTTTAGAAATTAATAGTTTTGTTTTGATTCCATATCAGTATATTAATTAGTCTGAGCCAGAACTGACACATTTTGGGTTCATATGTAAGGTTATCTCTATGTACACCTGCAGACTGATGCATTGGACTCTCAGATTACATTTCTCTCATGGTTAACAAAGTCTTATTACAGAATTCACATACAGGTCAAGAGTCACATATATACAGAGAGGTAACACCTAATTTGCTAACATTAGCTCATGCATTAACATGAACTATATATTTTACAGTATTTATTAATCTTTAAATGTTACTTAATGTTACTTAATTATGGTTGATCATTGTTCATTCATGTCAGTTAGATGTGCATTAACTAATGTTGACAGATTTGGTTAACATTGTGATTTTAAAAATGTATTGTAACCAATGTATTGGTACATAGTTTATGTAACTAAGGTAGTAACTATTGTAAACACACACACACACACACACACACACACACACACAATATGTATAAACTAACATCATCTTGATTTAATTTCTCATTACCGTTTTGTAGCTTTTGAAGTAACATGAAGCAAAACTTGAATTTCTTTCATAGTATTTTATCATAGTATGGCAGACAATAGTGTTGTGTGTGGAAGAGCAATATTGTGAGTGTAATCATGGAAATATGCTGACAGGTGTGATTAATGCAGTGGTATTCAGGGCAGTGAAAGGTGCGGACTAGGCATGTTTTATCCAGTACATATCTGAACTGAACACTAAGCATCTTCAGTACTGAACACTTCATCTGCCCTTTGAAAACACTCTGAGTGACACTTACATACATACACACACACACAGACACACACACACACAAAACAAATCTGAATACGTGTTGTGATTTTGCCGTTGCTTGGGTTTAATGGTGCTGTCAAAACTGATAAAACAGTTCAGGGCAATCCCAGCCCCCCTGCTGCTCAGACCCTGTTTGATGGCTGCATTTTTACTCTGACTTTCACTCAACAGATCTGTTTCTACACCAGCACTACCAGACGCAAAGCTCTGCTTTCTATCATTTATTTCTACAATATTTTCCATCTGTTGGCATCTTGTCACCAGCTAGAATGAGGGTGGGCAATTTGTTATGCAAAATTTTTTTATGAAATGTTAGAAACATTTTTGTTACGGTGGCTGAAAATCTCTTCACATCTTGATAGCAATCATAAAATAATATAATATATGTTTAGATCACTAAGCAATCTAAATATATTTAAATATAAAAAAAAAGTGTGGAAAGTGCAGGACCATAATATTTATGTCCAATCTTTGCATTTAGTCCCAGTCTTAGGTTTGACTCTTATGCTCTCAAAGCTAGCTTGCTATTGTTAGCCTCTCCAAAATTACCTACCCTACCTTTAATGTAGAATACATTTTTTGAAACTGAACTAAAATAACATTGGTGGTTAAAATTGGATAGAAAAAAAATCAACCATTAATAAAAGCAATGTGTTTTCGTTGGTGTTGTGCATTATGGAATAATTAGACCCATGGACCACCCACAGTCCAATGACTGACATGCATATAACCACAAAACTGGGAAACAGTTTCTGCTGTGATCTGATTGGCTGACATCTGCAGAATTCCCAGCAGCTGGAGTGAACCAGATTTACTGATGAGCAGATATGTGAAATAATACGTTGGTACTTTTCATCTCTGGAATGGGCATAAAATCTGATTACAAAGTGTGTACACATTTAAGCACTCCCCATTCTGTTATAAACATGAGACTGATGTGTCTTTTGTTCTCAAAGGATTTGTTTATTCTGAATGTAAATCTAAACCAATGTAAAGGCATCTTGTCTCTTCAACTGATTCCTTAGCCCAATTTACTAAAACTAAAATGCAGTACATCCACAAAAACTGAAAGTTATAAAAAATAAAAAGGCATAACTATTATAACTTTGCTTGTCATATAAAATATGAGAGGCTTTGTCTTTGGTCAATTTACCTCTACAATAGGAATCAGCGAATTACAATGTTGTGCTGTCACCTCTGTCTCTCACATTGACAGGAAGTAGGCGGAACCTTTTAAGAAATGTCTTACCATCAAGGCTGAGCTCTGTTTTTCCTGCCCTGCTCTGTGCCATCTAATAGACTTCAGAAGTCCTTTATGTGCCTCGCCTCTGTAATTTACATGTCTGCCCTATTCAGCTGTGTGCTGACACCTACATCCAGCACAGCTTCCTGTGTTGTCAGGGCTAAGCACACTGGCATGACGCCCCCACCAAAATGCCATTAATGCCGGTATCCAGTTCACATAATGGATAACTGTAGACAGAAAGTAAAGACAAAAGTGCCTTACAGCTAAAACTGGGAAAAAAAAGGAAGATCAACAGCGGCTTGGTTTTTCAAAGCACAAAGTTGAACATTAGTAGAATGTTAGTACATTTGTACCTAATAAGCAGGATGTTAAAAAGTAAAACATTGTTTATTAATATTCATTCAACTTAATTGGACCGCTCACCTAGGTTTAATAGTTTAATGGAGACAATGGAACACAAAATAAACAACATTAATGTATCCTGATTTTTGCAAATCCATTGCACACTATTTTTAAAATAGCATACTTTGAGCATAACAATGTGATATGCCTGAATTTACATGGCAGCACAAATGACCCTTTGCAGGAAGTTTAATTGACAGGCGATCTGACCAATCATAATGCATATTATGTTCAACAAGCAAACCACGCAGTAATACCCAATCCAGGGGGAACACAATCACTTGCTCATAGATTTATCTTCACTATCACTGGCGGTATGAGCTTCCAAAATCTGTTCAGTCTGCCACATCCCTCACTACATTCAAGAAACAGCTAAAACCTGTCTATTTTACAAATACGTGACACAAGTATGAATTTGAGTATGAAAAAAACTAACCTTTTCTCCTCTCTACCAACACGTATTGATCTATCAAGCTAAATTGTTGTATTCTTGGTAAAATTGTAACTGTGAATGGTTGATGTTACTGCCTTCTTACGATTTATCACTTATTTTTTTCTTGTAAGTCGCTTTGGATAAAAGCGTCTGCTAAAATGCTTAAATAAATGTAAGTACATTAATGTTGGAAGACTTGAAGTTAAAACCGGTGCTCATATGGGACACAGACAGCAGGTACCTAGACAGGCTAACACTGTTTAAAACATAGTTCTTGTAAGGTTCTTTAACGATGATAAAAGTTCTATTTAGAACCATCTTTCTAAAGAACCCTTTTGGTACTATTTAAAACCATTTTTCTTAATAGTGAACTTTATTTAGTCTTATTTTGAAGTAAACGTTTGGAGCTATCAACCTCTGTAATAATGCACTTTTGTGCTATAAAATAATGAACAGCAGTAAAAAATTACTTTTTTATTTTTGGGTAAACTGTCCCTTTAAGAACTTAATATGCAACGTTATCAGAAAACTGGCCAGCAGCAGCGGTTTCCATGGAGTGCAATTTTTTGGACCTTATAGCACTATCACAACCTGTTTTTAGGGGATGTGTTTGATGTGCACAAACCTCAGCTCTGGCCTTTGAAATGGATTAGATTTTATTCCAGGCACCTACCTCAACTACCCATCCCCCCAACCCCAGTCACACCACATTGTCACAGGCAAGAGAGCTTCACTGATGTGGTGTGTTGTGGATCAGAGGTATGAGGCTACAAAGGGGACAGAGATAAAGTAAATAAAAGGAAATGTGTTGAGTAAGCGAGACATGATAGGGCTTATCTTCTTGTTTCTGCACTAGTTGGGAGACTCTAGTTACACACTGATGCCTCCTACATTCTTCTAACTCACAGAGCTAAAGTCCTGTCTGCATTGCTAAGGCAGCTTGTGACACACACAGTACTCTCGGGGGGGTTAAACGCAAATCAATTATTAACAACTTAGACCGGAATGCCCACAGTAAGACCACTGTTGTTCTGCAGATGTCATCAGACATTTGTGTAACAGATGAAGAACCAAGAAGGACATCTTTCCTTCCTTTATCCCTTCCTTCCTCTGGCTGTTAGGGACAGAAGTGGGTGAAATAGAGACCTGCGTGGTTTTCGTCAGTTGATATCTACTGTGGGGGTCAGAGGGGCATCTGGCAGGGCAGGAACTTAATAGTACAGAGCTCCTTACAAAGTATATTTTTTACAATGTCAGGGTTTCATTTTAATTTTACATTGCTGGTGCAATAAAGCCAAAATCTAAAAATGTTGATTAACTAGTTACCTTAATAAACACAATGAAAAATTGTATTACATCTTAGGACATATAACATGTAATTTTAGGAGTAAAAGTATGGTTTACCATATAATTATAGATAAAATATTACATTAAACATATTCTTCTAAATGTATATAAAAAATATTGGACATTTATATTTTTTACATTAAACAACACTTTTTTGTTAGTAAAGAAGGTTTATAACAGTATTTTGGTTTTGTGTGTATAGTGTTTGGTGTACTTTGGTAGATAGACAATTTTGAGTAGTTAAATGTACAGGCAACAACACTATGTCCCGTAATGCCTGTAACGTCATCGCAATATTATGGTGAATTTCCAACTTTTCTAATTTTTGTCTTCATTATCATTGACAAGCCTTTTTTTATTGATAAATGATAAATGCAAGCAAAGATGTTGAATATTACGCATTATTTCGTGCAGCTAGTAATAGTATATAACTGAAATTGAACAATCTGTGTATGTATCAATAAGTTATGTTTTGACTGTATGTGTGTATCTGTCTGACTCAGCTCAATGGTTTCAGAGGGCAGATGAAGTGCTAATTAGTTCAGATATGTACTGGATAAAACATGCCTAGTCCGCACCATTCACTACCCAGAATACCACTGCATTAATCACATGCATCAGCACATATTCATAAACACTCATTAAAGCCACAACACTGTACCTCTCCACACCACACAACTGTCAACACTAGAAGCAGCCCTGTGTTTGTTTTCTGTTGTTTAGCTCATTTCTTCAACAATGCTAACATCTAAAAAATTGTAAAGTGAAGAAGTGTGAAGATGTGCTAATAACCTCCGGTAACCATTACAGTTTGCTGGGACAGTTTGCAGTTTTCTTAGCCATAAGAAACAAAATACTTCCTGATTAATATGAAGTAAAGAATTATATTTAAAAAAGCCATGAACAGTTATTTTACTAAATTTCACAACTAATTTTGGAAGAGTTGACCGTTATATGTGGTAAATCTGTCTGTTTAACATGCAATTATATTTAATTGGCAGAAAAGAAAATGAAATAACATTTCAATCATTGTTATTAAAACTTTGTTTGGAAAAGTATTTATTTATCAGGCCAGGAATTTATCCGAATTATTTCATTGAGAATTGTGGAATATCTCTGATATGAAGGTGTTGTGTTTTCAGAAGCGTATTGAACGTTGTTATGGGGGTTTTATCAGTGGAACAAATTATCTTAAAGATGGAAGTACAAGCTGTTGCAGAGACAGAGAAAAGTCTCTTTGGAACAGCATTAATTGGCTAGTAACGTTCTAAACACTCAAAAAGAGACTGAAGATCAAATGATTCTTGGAGGAACAAAACCTGGATAGTTAAAGAAAAACTTCATAGTTTCCAAGCAATTACACTTCAACAGAGAAACAACTGCAGCACAGACAAGTCAATCAGAGCCATAATCATCACTTGGGATTTTACCTCACGATACACATCTGCTTCACTTTGACGATATTGTTTAAATAAACCTATTAGATAACACAGAAATCCATATCCATGTAAATACATTTGGTCATTATTTATTATTAAGATTAAGTTTCAATTCATGTCTAAAACGGTTTGGATGATCTTGTTCTGTCTCTGCTGCTCAGGTCTGGCAGGTCTGGGAGACTTTAATGACAGTTGTTGGTCCATATGTTGGTACAGAGCAGAAGATGAGACATGCAAAGCTTGGCTTAGATAGTAAGACTTACTGAAGTCAAATTCCTAAAGCCTGTCACCACTGTTCACCAATATCAGAGGTGGAGTCAACCAAAGCCTCTCTCATCTGCAGACGAATGAATCACCTGTACTGCTGAAATTCTTAACCGATTAATCATACAGCGTTAAAGCAGTAAAGGTCTCCAAAATGATTGTACATGATTTAATATCAGAAGTGCTAAACGCACAGATGTGGTATAATAAAGCTGAGCAAAACCCAAAGTAAAATGGCAAGATCTGTTGTTTTATCAAGTTTGACAGCGGCATTAATCTTATGCATAGGAAAAATTACAACGCATTCTGATTGGTTGAAAGTGTTTGGTCACGTGTCTCTCTATTCTTTTCTCAAAGACGTTTTTAGATGAGATTGATCAAATGAATAACATTCTAGATAAAAGAGCATCATCTCGTACAGCAAATGAGGCAGTATTGTTGTCTGGCGTATCAACAGTCTGTTTTGTAGTATCATCACGTACAGTGGGTGAACAGAGTGTGTGAATACACTTTGCATGCGGTAGAAATTAATTAGCCTCTCATTTATGAAAAGGCCTCAAATTCTGTAGGAAATGAAAAAGGCCATTGTTGATATTCATGAGTGTCAGTCAGGGTGTTTTTCCAGAAATATGCCTGCAAATGTATTTAATTTTATAGATAAAATAAAAGGAAATAAAATGACCAAAGATACATGACCATAAAGTTTGCTTTCTTAATGCTATCAAAAATAGTTCTAGCAACTTGGTAAAGGATTAAAAAAGTAGAAATTGACCACAAATTAAAATGTCTTCCCTGGAACATGTGCTTTAGATTAAGTTTGGACAAAATAACTGATCATCTTAACATTGTGTGAAGAAACTTTTATTGGATTCTAAAAAGTGAGCTGCAATCAATTCAAGTGTGGATGTGAATGTCTCATATATATAATAACCCATCAGATGCTAATTTTATGCTAGGATTGCTAGAGCTGGTGACAGTTACAATTGACAGTATCAATTTAAAACATTTAAAAGTATCACAGTATCTCAAAATACTGCATACCTCAATGTAATTATATAATTGCTTTAATACTAGTATTAAGGAATAATTTTCACCTTAATATGGTATTATTGCTGTCAGGAATAGTATGTTTAAAGCAAAAGTATAAATGGTGCTACATTATAATTAAATCCTTTTTGTGTTATTTTTTTTTACTAAACCAATTGTGTACGTTTGGGGCGGGGCTATTAGTTTGTCTGTCCAATGAGGGGCATTGGAGAACAAACATTCCTGTACGTTTGTAACCCTGTCTGGTGATACTATTGCCACACAAATTACATACTTAAAATCTGAAAATAGTGGTAAAATATAAACAAATGGAAAGCTATATTAACAAACATTTTGATTACCAACCTAAAGATCTCTTGAATCACATCTTTAATCCTTGTAATGGATGTCACACTGAGTACACATTGAGATAACGAATGTGGAAAGCGTGAAAAATTGAAGTGTTTTATTGATCAGGAAACAAGCACAGCATTAGCATATCTGGACCTCACAGCAGTCTACAAAAGGGAGGTGACCCTTACATCAAAGCAACAATGAGATGACGTAGAACTCTGTTTTTCCAGAGGTGATCAAATCACTATGTTTTATCAAAGTCAGGTGACACAGCATAAGCTCTTAGTGAAGTGCTACTCTTTCTCATCAATTCATTTGTTTTTCAATGTGCACTTATGTAAGTGCATTTGAACCTTATGTTTGTCATTCAAACGTTTGTCTCCTTCTAATACCCCACCCCCACCCATTTCTTCATGTTATAAAGCCAAAAATCTCAAACTTGCTCTGCATGTAGGCTACATACACACTCATACTATGCAATCTCACACTTGCACAGCAGTATTTGATAATTCAGCACTGTGTTGGGGAATATTTGGCAGGCACTTTGCAGCTCGGCACATTGAGATTCAAATTATTTTTGTCGTTTTGATAAAAGGCTGTAGGACTGAATTTGAATTGACACCTTGCAAAGAATTTTGGCTTTTTTC
Organism: Ambastaia sidthimunki; assembly: GCA_036877625.1. Lineage (NCBI taxonomy): Eukaryota > Metazoa > Chordata > Actinopteri > Cypriniformes > Botiidae > Ambastaia > Ambastaia sidthimunki. The sequence continues at coordinate 56,358 of JAZGTK010000090.1, read as the reverse complement.
ATTCCATTCACCAGTACTTCTGTGCCCGCTGAATTTGACAGCACATTTTAGAAAATCGTTTTAAAGCCATGATCATAATGTCAGTCTAGCAACAAGATCATTTTTCTGACAATTTAAACGTGTTCTGGCTCTCATGTAACAATGTCAAACCTGCCTTTTGACTTAATAACCCCCCTAAAATATATTTAGTTTTTTCAAAAAATATACTGTATATATGTTTACATAATTCAGATGTTTCAATACAGCACGACTAGAGAAAATCACATCAGTAAGAACAGACAGCTTGGGGCTTCGCCTCAACACTTCAATCCAATTAAAGATATAAGGGCTGAAACATTCTCAGCATCTGGTAAAATAGAACTTTTAAATCGCTGTATCCTTTTAGAAACAATATTACATTACAGCTGCAGAGCACTGATCTCATAAAGTCTTTAGTTCTATAAACTATTGAATCATTTCATCAGTTTTAATGAAAAACAAAATCCCACTGATGTCAACTATTAATCTGTTTACACAGATGGACCCTCACAGATACAACATATTTTTAATGAATTTCTCAGTGTTTCCATTTCATATAGTGTTGTATTTACACAAAGTATTTGTTTTGCTGCAATGGTACGTATGTAACAAGCCTAAGACACAATATATAAATCTTTTTAGTTTTGTACTTTATATTTATACATATATATATATCAAGAGAGAGAGATGTCTGTTTATAACTTCAGCATTTGGAATGTTGTTAAAAGAATCTAGTGCATTTACTGAATCTGAATCAGGTTGAATACAATTTTGTTCCCATATCAAAACTCTGCATTAACTTTTTTCATATAGCGTGGTACCATAGCGACTAGAAAATAATGAAGAAAAAGAAAGAGTAAGGCCACATCATAAATTGCACACAATGAGTCACGTAACGATGAATGTGTCAGAACACTCGCCATCTTTGTTGAGACTTGTTTGAAAAAGAGACAGATTCAGCAATTACTATATAAATGTTTCGTGGTCTGAGTACGTCCAGTTCCTCCGGTCATACAGTTCTTTCCCTCCCGCTTTTATCCCATTTCACTCTCAGTTCTAGAGATTTCTTAAGCCTTTAGCATCTTTCACTTAAAGACATTACATAATAATTAACAGCTGTACTTTTGGAAAAAAAAAACATTCATATTCACAGACAGAATTATACATGTGTGGGTAGCCCATCGACACGACAAACCCACGGGGACGGCAGCTAATCCTCTCGTAAAGATCTGCTTCTTCTGTTGATCCGCTGGTTCATTTTTCATCAACTTTCATCTCGAGCTTTTCTTTTTCGAATCTGTCAAACTAAGTACAGAATGTGATGGAGAGAGTCGTCACCCCAGACGTCCGCCGCACACCATCTCGACAGGGTGCAGATTTAAACTTCAAATGCTTCACGTTTTAAAAGAACCACGGGAAAGTAATTACTCCTGTTCGACTGGTGGACAAAGGAAGAGAAAAGACAGAACCGGAAAGAATAATCACAATGAGAAAGCTAAAGCACCTGTCAAAGAAGAGCAAGGAAAATCCAATAAATGGGCAGTGGGGCTGGGATGGAGAATGTTGATGATGATGGTGTAATCCAGTGGCGGACGGGGGGGTAATTAGGGCCTGGTGGGTAGTGTGAAATGCCCTTTCAGGCAGTGTGGGTGGCAGGAAGTTCTGTGCCTTGGTCTTTAGTTGCAAGTCCAACAATGAGCAATAAGAGCCTAAAAAGGTCTTCACTTTGGAATCAAGAGACTAAGTAAGCCATATCCATTTCTTTGACATTTGCTTTTCAGTTAGCATCTCTCTCATTCTGACCTTGCAAGTGTGCAGCGGTCTTTAAGATATGTGTCTGTGTGTTGTCTCTCGGTCTGGTGTTTATTTGAAAGAAGAAAACTTCAGTAATAAGGAGAGAGGTGTGAGTTTGGTCTGAAGATGATCATGAGGGGGTTCCATCAGCTTTATCCTCAATGTGAAGGCTTATGAATCTCAGGTAGGTTTATATAGTGAGCTGTCCGAGAGCAAACAGCAGACAGAGCATCACGACATCAGTTGGAGCTTTTATATCAGGACCTGAATTTCTGGGATATTCTACCCTTGTGTTAGGTGGACTTCCAGGAACCTGTGAACAGAGAGCCCGACAGAACGATATCAAATATAGCACTAGATCATGTGAAAATGAGAGAATTTCATGAAAAAAACATGTCCAAGTTATTTTTGCATCAAAATATCAATTTTGCTCAATTACAGTAAAATTAAACTGCAAAGATTTTTTGTTATTTAAATCCAAGCACAAATTAATGCATACTGTAAAATAAAGGCAGTTCAAAAACTTTCCAATCTTGGCATTACAGTAATGAGAAAGTGGTTGGGAAATGTGCTTTATTGAAACAGAAATGTTTATTAGGGTTCTAAAACCATGTGTAGGAAACCTGGACACATTCTTAGCAGATTCATTGAGATTCAAACAGTGAATGTACAAGAGAGAGTGAAAATAACACCCACATCAAACTCCAGTTAGCATTTCTCATAACGTCGTGCAACAGTGCTCTATATTAGGACACAGTAGCATCTTCCTCATGCACAAGCAGGAGATGCTTATAGAAATTACTTGAATCACTGGCTTGGAAAGTTTCATCTTCCACTTCTTACCTCACTTTCACAGATGTAGTCTTTTGAAGGATAACAATCCTCTCCAAGTTCCTGCAAAGAACAAAGAGTTATTACACTTAGAGGGGCTCTGCCAATTTTTTGTGTGAAGGGTCTAATCCAATTAAATTACAACTGTATGTCAAGGAATATGTACAATATCACATTTGCTTTTATTATATTTATGTGGTTTATTGTAACGGAGGGCAGACTGTAGCATGTATGTCTGAGGTCCTCACAGATTTGTTTGCTGACAGTTAATCACAGATTTTTAGGGAGGGCGAGATGAAAGACAAGCTGACAAACACTGACTTGCTGACAGAAAACAGTCACAACATTGTATTTGAGCAAAACACAGATATTTTATGTGATTATATGTGATTAAAATACTGCTTCAAAAGTGTCAAACGAGTCAGTTTGTATCTTGTTTTCTGTCAATGTGTGACAAGCGTCAACACTGAGCTAGTTAATATTTTTCTCACAGTTCATATTTTTGCAGCTGCTAGCCTCTGCTAGTGCCATAATAGCTCCATTATGAGGGAAGCGTCTTTCTCTACTGATGACTATTCAGAAAAAGTTGTGTATTCTGATTTTGTGAACAACGTGTTGCAAGAGCATATGAGCAAACCATATACACGTGTGTGTGTATTTATATATCCATATACATACATATATATATACACACAAACAATTGCCAGTAAAGATCTCTCCACTTTTGCAAGTCAACTGTATGATGCTCTCTTTGAATATTCACACACTTGTAGTAACCTCTTTTTTTAAATTGGCACTCGATTTTTATTGCGATCCAAAACTTTGTCCTTCACATGCACTGCAAGTCTGTTAAAACGTCTGTTAAACAAACTGCCAATAGTATCATCCTGGCAGATATTTATTATTCCATATGCTGTGCAGTCTGTATTGGCACTGTCCCATTCTTCCCATCTTGTTTTGTTTTAAATCCATTGCTTTTGACCACTTTCTCTAAAATGGCTGAATTCTCATAAAGCCAAATACTTCTTAAGGTCTTTACAAGAAGCAAATCCTTCCCATTCCATTCACAGATCTAACCGTACGTTTATTACTGCATCTAACGTAAAACTGTTCCCCCAAACAAGATCATCAAAGCTTGTTTGTTAAGACGTCACTTCATTACACTCTGCATTGTTTATGACAAAGAAGGGTGGGATTGAACTAGTGCACTTGCACAGATGCAGACTCAACCTAATCCAATAAATCTGTTTTCAATTAAGTTAGAATAAAGACTGAGACCTTTCGGCTAGGCCTCCAGCACATCCGCACGACCAGGTTGGCATTTGCAATAAGACCAATGGGGCTTAGAGGAGATGTAATCATCTCCTGACACCTCAGATAGGACAGAAGTGTAGCGCGTGGACAATACTGATGTCTGATCTAGCTCTGTACTGCAGTATTGAATTGTTTCTGGAGAGATCAGGAATAGCTCTTGGCATTTAAAAACAGTTATTTTTTCTTTCCTAATTTTTAAACAGCCAGCCTTAAGTTTATGTCACAGCCATAAAATGATTTGCAACTTGCTAGTTATTTGCGAGTGGTATTGGGGGGAGGGGCATTGTCACCATAGAAAGCATGTGATTGGACAAAAATATGTGGGGTGCAAGATGAGTCATTAAAATGTTTTTGTCTGTTTTCCCAAAAGAAAAAACACATTCTAAATGTGTGTGTCTGCTAAATGTTAACTAAGTTTTAGGAGTACACTAGTATATAGATGGCTTCAAAGTAAATAAAGGGAACTAAAAGCCACAAAACTCCAATTTTGATTACATGGGGTCATTAATCAAGTGCTGTGTTCCAGAAAACTTAAAGGCCACGTGAAACGTACTGGCCAGGAGGTAGAGACGGCATCCCACAGGGATTTGGTGCTTCATTTTGTGTTCCCTGTGTGCTGCTCCCCTGGTCAACCTCTTTTCCACAGAGCGCTATTTACTCCAGACTCAATCGATCTTAATCTCTCCTCCTCTGATTAAAAGGTAGTGAATGAAAGGCTATTAGAATGAGTGATTCCAAGATATTTTGAAAGTAAGTGCATTATATGAGCTGTTAAAGTGCCCTGGTCTATTGGATCTTTTAAATCTAGTGGGGTGCTTTGAAACTGTATTTGGCACAAATTTACAAAAAAGCTGCTGTGATTTAGCATGTAGTACTCCAGTGCAAATCTCATGTCTTATTCACAAATAAGGAATCTGAATTATGTGATAAAACACATCAGCCTCGATTTTCTCCAATACTTAATTAGCATACAGGCATGGAAAAATTTACCTCAGTGATGAAAATTTGATTTAAAATTCACAGAAGGACATAAAATCCCCGCTTCCAATATCTAATTATTTCTGTGTGTTTGCGTATTGTACATTCCTTTCCGTTAGTTTGTGTCACTTCACTTGATCTGCGAGTGCAGTGATTGTGTTGAATTAGCGTTAGCTCATGCAGTGAACTTTCAGTGTCTCCTGTGTAAATATGTATAATTAGATGCAGGCTTAGGCAAAAGCCGAGACTACCAGAACTGCAGCTGGCAAGGCGAGAAAGAGAAAGATTGTGTGTTGATGGGCGGATATGTTGGTGGGGGGGGAGAAACAGAGGACAGTGACTAAAAGCCAATTAATTAGCAGGAGCAGTGATGTGTGTCAGCTGCCTGTTGACATCAGCCCAGATCTCTGTTCACAGCTCTGCTAATGCTCACCATTTCCTCCCATTTCTCCTCCACTCATTCATATCTCATCTCTCAGCATTATGACTCTCCCACTCCTCCTGATTGTTTACACAGAAACACGCGGAGAGACGCCAACGTGTCGTCTTGTACAGCTACGGGCAGCCCTCCTCGATCAAACAAACTCATTCATCCATTTGTGCAAGGTACTGTATTCATTAATTCATTTCTTCCTCATGAGAACAAATAACACTTTATATTGATGCCCCTATTGTATGTAGAATGTCAGAAGATCAACGTAATGTTTAAAACATCATGCAACAGTATTTAACACATTTAAGTTCTGTAATGTGGCATATGTTCTAGTAAAGGGAATATTTAGAGCAAAAATTGGGGGGCGGGACATCAAATTTGATTGGATCATGAAAAGTTATGCTGTGATATTATTGGCTAATATTATTTTTCTCCACCACACCATTTTTCTGTTGTTGGAAATTTAACAATGCAGTGGCTGAACAACTTTATAGAGCTGGTTCTGATCTTCCTCAATAATGCTGTAGAAGCAACAGAAATATAAAAAAGCCTCACTCATATCCAGCTACACTGATTCATATCAATGGAGCAATGGAGACGATTTACAGTGTTGGGTGAACAGAATCTCTCTATCACTTGTGCCCAAGAGTGAAACATGTCACTTCTAGATGTAGATTCTGTATGGAACATTCTTCCCGCCTCAGGCAAGCTTTAAGTGCTATTGGACCTGCTAGACAGAGCAAAGCGCTCCCTTTGAATTTAACCTCCAAAAATCACAGCGCTGTCAAACCCTGCCTGGAATTAAAACATGGTAAACAGAGCACGACTTTGCCTATTTTCTCTCTACCTGTCAAAATGAGAAAAATGGCCCATGGCAAACTATTCCTCTTTCATTTGAGTGGGACCAGAAGAAAAATATGAGTTTCTGCAATTGAGTGAATCTGTGAAGCACATCTGACACATTTTCTTGAATAGCCGGAGAACAGTAAAGTTTGACAATGTTTCCCCTCAGGCAATATCTAATTATAAACTTCCTGCTTGGGTAATGCACTAATTATCATTTTTTTACAATAAATTAAGCATTGCTCTACCGGCCCAGCACGTACAAGCACACAAACAGCCATAGTCACACGCATACACAAATGCATCATGCGGTTTAAATAGTGACAAACAGTTGTGTTTCCTTGGGGAAATTATGAGGACATATTTCTCTTTAGTTTGTTTGTTCTGTTTTTAAAGGCCACACTCAATCATTGTACTTTTTTTACTTTAATATGTTAATTATGAACCTGTCAACATCTCTGGAGAATATTTTGCACTTGTGGAAAAACTCTACACACCAAAGGAATATTGAGTGTGTGTCTGTGTGTATCTGTGTGTGTGTATGCAAGTGTGTGTGTGCAATTAACCAAACAAAGGTACAAATGTCAACTCATTTATTTCTTGTCGGTTGTTTACACTACAGCTGTTCATAGCTTGACAATCGTCAATTTGTCCAATCAATGCTAATTAAATGCAAAGTGCCAGTCAAGATATCATATTTCTCTGTGTAAATATGTTTGTGTTCTTCCTCACTATTTAAGAGTAAAATGAACGAGTACTGTGTACTTGCTTCATTTGTATTCTATAAATATAGCATTGTTGGCAAAAACCTCAGAGAATAATTATTTTCATTTAATGTGGGCTTATACGTAACAGCACCTTTAAAAAGCCTATTCACTTATAATTTAAAAACAGAATAATTCTGTTTAAATCTAACATAACAACATTCTGTATGTTGTCAAGTGCTGTGTTTTTTATTAATAACAAATGTTATGCATTTATCTTGCCTCTACTACAAATTATTGAGATTTATTTTCCATTGACCCCAAATGTTCCTAATAAGCCCACTGAGCAAAGAATCATTAAACTCAATTTATTATCCACAGAAAACACATTTAACTTCCACAGAAAACTGAATCTATTTCCAAACTTCATTATCTGGTTATGATGTGTAAGGTCTAGATCTCAAAACGAAACATAACTGAGTTGTTTATTTAATAAAACACATTTAAAAATCATAGTGGTCTTATTAAGGAAATTGTTCAAAACACATTAAGAAAACATGTGTGCTTAAATCGCATATGTTACTTATTAGCTAATTCCAGGTAACTCTTTGTCATTTTATGATTATATTTTATGGTTAATATTTAGTTTATTGGAAGACTATTAACCTTTTTGTTAGAAAACATGTAAAAACTTAGATTTAGGGGCTTAACTGGGTCACTTTTCCTCAGATTTACTAAAGCAGCATGTTCAGTATTGTATACATCCACCTAACTGCTACACAGCTTGTTATCCATGTATGCTTTTAACATATACAAGGTTTTCAAATATTTCAGTCTAAATCACATTTAAGTTATCCTAAACTTGCATCTTTCTTGGCAGTAAATAGACACAAACCCGAGGAGGTACCGTAACTATAGCAACAGCATGCTACATTTTCTTTGCTACAACAATTTGTACGTAAATCAGCAAAATGTAAATATTGTCTTGAAGTGATGTATTTGTGATATGTAGATCTATATTAGAGTGATACAAGACACTGTTTGGCCAACTGTTCCAGGAATGCCATAAGTTAACTTTCTATCATAAAATCATGCAATCTGACTTACATGTAAATTTGCACAGGAAGAGATGATGCAGGGCTCCTCTCCGGGTTCCATGGTTGTTTTGGCAACACTGGCAGTGGCCTCAAGATCAGGTTTAACCGAGTCGCTAGTTGGCTGAGGGTCAGGCTTGGGTAGTGACCCATAACCAAAAGCCTGAATAGCATTTCCTGCAATTAAATATGTGAAAACATGAAACGAAGCAAGTTTAAATAAAAGTACATGACAAAAAATGTATTATTAAACTTGTCCTGTGCAAGCAAAGGAAGAAAGTAGGAAGAAAGTCAGTGAGACATTATAGTTCCTGATCCCAGGAGAAAAGCAATGTGTTTTACTCGCCAAGTTTGTTAGGAATGAGGCATGGTTAACTGTGACTGGGACTCAGCGGCTCAGTTAAATACTAATTCAGCAAAGGTTGCAAATTTTGGATATGGTAATTGCCAGAAAAGCAAACCAGGCACACATCTGCCACCACACTCACAAGCTGTTTTTAAAAAAACGTAGTGAGCGCCCTTGCTGTCTCCATTGGCAGCTACCTAAACAAGACATTAATTATGCCATTTACTTTCACCATATGAACGAGATCCACATAATAATCACACCTGATTATTTTAGTTTTTGCAATGCATTGTGGGATTGATTCTGGACACTTAAAATGCCAACTCAGGTTGAAAATTAAGTAACAGTTTCATTACCTACAATTCTGAGACAGACTTCGCATCAGAAGCGTGCCGATGATGCCTTCAAATGCTGTCTAGAATGACAGCTCACTAGGTGTTAGAACAGAGCCATGATCTCCGTGCAAATTATACTGTAACAGAGCTTGTTTTGACTTGAAAAATCTCTCAGTATCTCAGTCTCTCACAGTGGGATATTGGATGAAATATCTCCAGAGCTAATGCCTGAAGCTGTGTAGCTTATTATCATGTTTTCTTTTTCCACAGTTATTTATTTCACTCTTGGGAAGATATTTCTGCCAAGCAACCAAACTTTATGAATCTTTTTTTAGAAAGTAAAACATTCTCTTTTACTTTCCTCTTAATTGTATATCTAATCATGTATTTTTAGAATCACATATAGTCTGTTAAAGGCTTAGTGAAGCGTATCTGTTTTTCACAAATAAAGGAAGAGAAACTAAACAACTTCTCTCTCAAAGAAACACTTTTTTTCTGCATTCTCCAAACCATAATCTCTTTATGTCTCTTTCTCTCTCTCCTCAGCTCTCAAATGACATATGTCTCTTGATAAAGCAACAGAATGATATTAACACTATTTCCCAAAAGCTGGTCTTTTCTTGCCAACTGCAGGAAGCTGCTTGATCTATTGATATTTTTCTTGAGCATCACCGAGACAAAAACACATGTACTTACTATACTGTGTAGAACAAAGTGTTTTTTTGTGTTTAAAGTAAACATTTAGCCAAATCAGGGAATGGTAGATCACAAGAAAAAATGTCTTAAATAGGCCTTACCCTATATTATTTAAATATTAATGGATTAATGGAATGTTTCACGAGTTTACATGCCCATCTTATGTTTGAGATATAACAGATTTGTCTTGTTCTCTGTCATAGAGAACCCATAAATGTATTGACAGAAGTTAATACAAAACACCTGAACTAAACTATATGTTAACACCTGAACTAGACTATATGTTAACACCTGAACTAGACTATATGTTAACACCTGAACTAGACTATATGTTAACACCTGAACTGGACTATATGTTAACACCTGAACCAGACTATATGTGAACACTTGAACTGGACTATATGTGAACTGAACAACAACACTGGTATTAAAGGGATAGTTCAGTTAAAAAATAAAACTTTGTTGTTAATTTACTCACCCTCAGGCGATCCAAGGCTACAGATAACAGGTTATAATGTTGTAAATAATGTCTGCTGGGGATAATTTTGTGTTGCCTGTATCTGCTTTTTTAAATCTTAAAGACATAGCAGCCATGAACATGCAATTCATAAATCACCAACGACCACATTTTTAGCCAAAAACCATCTTTACTGTTCTACTGAAGTAAAAATGTCACCTATACCTCCGGTGGCCAAAGCATGAGTAAATTAACAGCAAACTTACATTTTTGGATAAACTGTTCCATTTAATAGGAAGTTCTTTATGACAATGTTTCTTATATTTTTTTTCTTAGTGAGTCAGTAAATCACCAAAAATATCAGTTTAGATCCAACTATCAATCCACAAGAACTATGGCAACATTTCTAAGATGCTTGGAACTCTGCCTTAGAATGAATTTCATTTACTGCCATGTGAGAAAGTTTTAAAATGGCTGAAATGACACATTATTACTATGAAATACAAAACAAAGAGTCCTAGAAGATTAGACTACAATAAACTAGAGTGGATGCCTTATTAGCTCCAGCCTGTATATTTACTCTCTGCTAACAAGCATGACATCAGTTATCAAACAACCAGACATTAAGATTCTGGTGGCGAGCAGAGATTCAACACACAGAAGACAAAACCCAAACAAATCACTTTTATATGTTTTCACAGTAGCTACGGTACTGCATTCAGGCTTAAAAAGTAAAGCAAAATATATTCTAAATTACCAATTAGACAGACTATTAATTCTGAATCAAATGGAAACTAAAAAAGTAAAGTGAAGTAAAGCTGAAATGAACAGATTTTATAGTCAGAATATTCTTATATCTTTAGGCAGAAGGACTTACGGAGACAGGTGTTTTCTTTAAAGTCCTGTAGAAATTTCTCACACTCCTCCTCCTGGTTTCCGCTGCCTCGGCAGGTACACCAGGGAGAGATGGTGAAGTTTGAGTGACCTGAGTCCACATAGTTAGGAGTCATGTCTGTACCTACATGGAGAAGAACCAATCAGAGACTGGCATTCTAGTCCTCTGAATTATGATATGAATATAGGTATGAACATTATTTTATTGTCATTTTGATCAATGAAGAAGTTAAATATTGAAAATTAATATGTTGTGAGTTTAGTTGACAATTTAAAATCTAATGATGTTTTTTATGTTAATGTTTCAAGAACTAGTTCACCAACATTACAAATAAGAGTTCGCCTTAAAGTTTTGGACAAAATAAATTAAATCATGTACACTAGATACTTGGCCTCTGTAAAGACAATGGTTTTGTAATACATTTGTGGGTGATAATTATGTCTGATTAGGGTTATTTCTACAATTGCACTAAAATGGTCCTGCTGCGTGATGTTTCTGAAAGGTTTATTTCCAACTGAAGTCCACCTATTAATACTGTAACCATGTAAATAAATTCCACAGCAAATACATTGTCTCTCTTTCACTCACCGATGAGTCTGGTGTAAGATGCCAGGCAGGCCTGATAGTCATCGTTGAGACAGCTGGAGACAGAGTGAGGGGTCATCTGACAGTTCGTGTGGAAATCAGCCAGGCGTGACCTTGCCACAAAAACACAACATCAACATGCCATCATGAAACTACTTCACATGAAAAGAACAAAGTGCAGTCAGTCTATGGGTTGCCTGGGGGTAAAAATTGGGAATGTTTGTGTGTCAAACGAGTAGTTTGTTTGTCCGGATGTGTTTATGCCTGAAGAGGCCAGTACACAATACACAAAGAACAGAATTGGAGTCTATGCAAGCTTAGCCACATCTCCAGATTTACACATCATTGCTTTTTCCTCAAGAGTGAATCATGACTAGTTCTCTATCTTTTTCTCTTCTTTTCCTCTTTCCATTAGTCATTGTTGCTGACCATGACCGCAGCATTCTTGTGGTTGGGATGTGTCCTGGGGGTCTGATAGAAAACAGGACCTTTCTACAGTATGAAAGAAGACAAGGGCCCCCACAAGCACTGAAACTGTCTCTTAAAATCGTCTTTTTCCCTCTCGCTCTGCCTTTCAGTCTACCGCTCTGTTTGTCTTTTTAAGGCAATAAATAAGTCACTAGCTATATGTTGTGCAGAATTTTACATTTTAAAGTTTACAGACTGTGTTGACGTGGTCTTCCTACAAGAAGAGATCTGGTAGCAAATATTTTAGGGATCAACAAGTGAAAAATAAGATGAATGTTTCTCAGCACCCACAGAAATTAATAACCGTACAGAAACATATGTAAACTAAACAGTTGTAGAACTGTCTTATGAATTACCAACAATTCAGTTTATTGCAATTAAACAGAGCTTTGCTGAACTTAAATAATGTAATGTCTATTTAAATTACAGCAGGTTTATTACAGTTTGCATGTTATATACAAAACTCATTGCTGTTTTCCTGGCACAACTGGCACCCATGAAAAGCAGACTATGAACTGTATTGTATTGAGAACAGACTTTTGTGTACTCAGGAACACTTTCAGCATTTTAAAGTGTGGACTCAGGTGTCTGAATAACAGTGGTGGGGCAATGCTGTGCTTGTAAAGTAAGATCACAGTATTCTGCTGTATCCTCTACAACTTAATAATCAGAGATGATCTGCAGTACTGTGTAATTCATTCTTTGAGAATTTCACCCATCTGTCTAATTTATAAACATGTCTGGTTTAAAATTTGGAGCATCCTGGTAGCCTTTTCATTACATTTACTGTGTATTGTGATCAAACCATTTTATATCTTCGCAAAATCAGAACCAATCAGAACATGATGATTTATATACAGTGTGAATCTAAACTGTTAAGGTATAACATGGCAAAAATCCATTTGCTTTGTCTCTGGTTTGAATGTTGTGTTAGTATGTGGCCTTTAGTTCAGTTTCAATGCAGAAATATCTAATTCCACAAACCAATATCCTATGCTGCACTCAGCCTTGGAAGTAAATCATATTAAGGTAGATTTTTAGAGGGATGGTTTACCTGTCAACAACCCAACTATCAAGCAACTGATTACAAAAAGTTCATGAAAACTTTTTCCTTACTGTATCATTACTGATTTTTATTTCTTAACCAAACAAAATCAGAAACTTTTCCTTCAAAAGCGATTTAACTGTGTTATTCAAGCACTTACAGTCTCTGTGGAACGTAATGCTACTAAACACGGATGCATTCCCAGTGGAAGCCAGAGTGTATTTAATTCATTCCCACCTTTCTTTGTAAATGCACCTTTTAATTAGCATACCGCTAAAAACCCTGCTGTGATTTACATGTCTAATTACATCTGTTCACACTGCAGGAATCAAATGGAGAGGTGCACAAAATATTGATACACCAGTTGGGTTCCTTACATGATATAAATACATAAATGCTTAGGGGTTGGAAATCACAAAAAAAACTTGACAACTTCCTAAGCTCCTTGTTCTTTCTTTTTGCACTATTGCACAATATGCCAAAACAAAGAAGTTCTTTTATGTCCTTTAATACATTTGTGATGCTTTTATAAAACTTCAAGTACAAAACCCACTAAATGTCTAAAGATAACAAAACTTCTCCAGTAAGTTAAATGCATAAATAACATAAAAGCTCAGATTCTAAATAAATGATTACAAGGGCTTTTGGGAAAGATCAAGTAGTGTTCCTTGCCCCCAGAAACGTGTAAACAAAACAAAGACAATGCTACGATTTATCACAAACAACCCTGGAAGTTCAAACAAACTGTTCAAACAAACCACAGCCTCTCTCAATACTACATGCTCATGGGCATAGTAACAAAATGCTGTTTCCCCCTCACATGACTAGATTTGAAACGGCCACTTGACTATAAACAATCAATAACAATCTCTCTTATTTCCTTACCTAAAGCTATGACTTTATCTGAGGACAGACCTCCTCCTGTTTCTACCGCATTAACCAGGTAATGAAGCAAATAATGCCTGTCTTATTTGTTCAATGTCTTATTTGTTCAGTCTCTCCACGGTATTAGTTTTAATCTCCAAACAAATTTCACTCTTCCCTTTTCTAAAAAGCTGTTTTGCCGAAACTCTGCGTAATGAGTTTTTTCCTTCTAATTTTAGCCAGACTATTGTCCATCTTCTTTACTGGTCAAATGAAGTACTCAGGCCTTCTAATGTGTTTTTACTGATAGTGGAGGGTTGTTTTGTGTTTTATATGACTTGGGAGAGCTGTTTCGGTAACTGTAATGTATCTTATTAGCAGAGGAGATGCCAGAATGTACCAAACAGTTTTTTTCATGGCAGAGAGGAAAGCGGGAGATACACTAAAATGGACTGAGACACCGGCAGGTTTTTCCTTTCAGGTGAGGACAATATAACCGCTATAATTTACTGTTCACTTGAAGTTTAGAAAAGGCTGTCTAGGATTGTTTGGGCAGAAAGTGCTTTGGCATCAAGATAAAGCACATTTCAGATCTCGCCAGGACTCCTCTATTATACCTGAGCGGACCACTCACTGCTCAAATTACAGCCTGTCTTCCTGCAAAAGGTTCTAAAGGTCCTTATAGATTCTCTATTCACTGAGAGAACCCCAAAATGAGCAGCCCTAAAAGTTCTCTCATTAAAAAAATCTGATGCTTGAAACACTGTCATTTGGTTGGTTTGTGTTGGGAATAAATGGCTATTCAATTTTCTCAGGACTTCATGGGAAATTAATGCATTTTCAAGAATGATTCTGGTTGCTATGGAGGGCACTGAGATGGAAGAAGTACACAGAAGGTCCGTTGGAACACTGAAGTGGTAAAGCAGAAACTCTGAAGTCATGAGAAATGTTAAGGGCACATACGTCTGTTTATTTTGCTCTTTTGCTTAATGAGGTTAGATGGCATGTTTGCGAATCTGAAAAACAAGGCTGTGAGGGATAAGATGTACAATTTGTGCAATGGGTTGCACTAAATGTCTCAATGTTCACGTCATGTCTAATTAAACTTTTTCCAAATGTATTGTTCATTGCAGAATTATTGGTGAAAAAGGTCATTTCAACATTTTGTCATTTGAATGATCGACACCAAGGCACACAATAGTGCAGCCCACAAACTTTAAAAATAATGAATCGAAAATTGTTTACTCCCACCATGTTGTTCCAAACCCATATGACTTTCTTCCATGGAACAAAAAGTTTGAGACTGTGATGGTCGCTTTCTCCCACGCAATTATAATAAATGGGAACTGGAGCTTTCGAACTTCAAAAAGGACACAAAAGCCCTATAAAATATCATAGAAGTAGCATGTACAACTCACACATTATATTCCAACCTTCTAAGCCATCTTTGTGTGAGAAACAGACTTAAATTGAAGTTATTCACTGAAAATCTTGAGTCACATTCTTGAACAAATGATTCTTTTGAGCTTTTAAATTAACTGGTTGGTCTGCTTCACATAACCGGTCTGAATGATGATCACAAATTGTTCAAAAAAATAACCACCAGAACCGTCTTCAGAATTCTCCATGTATTCCATGAAAGAAAGTCATACATGTTTGGAATAACAGGACAATTATACTGACAATAAGTAAATACTGACAGTTTTGTTTTGGGTTACTGTCCCTTTAAAGGCCCAACGAATGTTATTTGTTCCTCAAGTGCAGCACTCTCTATTTTTTAGGCAAATATTTCAAGTTTACTATACACTGCAAGGAGAAATGTTTCTTTCTGGGGTGAATCAATAAATCTGAACGCAACCCCCTCGTGTTTGGAAGATGAATCTAACGCAATAAGCCCCAGTAATGGCCCTCAACATCGATAAGTCTGAAATTCAATAGAGATTGCAGCGCTTCGATTGCTTTCTTGGTGAAAGGTGCAGGACCCTTTTGTTTGCCAGTGTCAATCATTAGAGTCAAAGTGGCTCTGCTTTTTGTCCTTCAACCCAGTATCAGAAGAGCGCTTTCATTCTCAAGTACAGGGTGACTCTATCATTTGGCAATTGAGAGTCATTGCCCCCAAGCAGTCAGTGTGCAATGAAAGCAGATCTTAATCTCTATACAACAACTTCAAAAAGTTTGAAGGAATGTGTGCCAGTATTTTAACAGAAAACATTTGACCTCTGTGGCATCAGATTTTGGAATTTCTTCAAACAATTTAATAAACAAGTACTTTCTGATGACCACAAAGAACCACTGTGATCTTCTTCAGTACCTTCTGTTCTGTTCTCTTTTGTTTCTGTTCTGTCCTGTCTTGTTTGATTTCTTAACATGTAACATATTTCAGAGTAAGCTGGGCCAGGCGCAAATGATACTGGTTAAAATGGTACAGATTACAATACATAAATCAAGCTGGAACAGATAAATGTCTATTTCAGTGGCAGAAACAAAGTGCTTATGGTTATGTTCTTCAGAGAGCTTTATGGGACATCTTATGACTTAAAAAAATACATCTATCTGAAACATCTATCTATCTATCTATCTATCTGAAGACCTGACTTTTTCCAAATATCTTGTCAGTCCTAGTCAAGGCCATGTTAGAGCAGAGAAGTGGGTGAGGGTATCTGTGTTCAAATCGATCTGTTCTTTCTTTCTCTGTGAGAGCTCTTCCAAATCCCTCAGACAAATCAAAAAACAACAACAGAGTAAAGACTTCAAACATTCTAATGCGATGTCGATCCTGCTTCACATCTACGCATGAGAGAGTCTCTGAGCTGAAGGCAAATTATTTGATGTCCATGTGTCTTCTTTGCTTTTTGTCTCATTTAGGAGCCCTTTTCCTCTCTGATGTTTTTTCCCACAGCTAGTGGTCTGTACAATGGCGTATTTCATGACTTATCTGCTCTTACTGATATTTTCTACACTGCATATACTGCTGAACACACAACTACGCAACACTACACTGCAGAAAGTAAATAATAAAAATAATTCTGGGCTAATAAAAATAATCAAACATTTATCTAAGTTTTAACCACTTACAGCTTTAAGAAACATGCTCAGTGCTGTTTTTGTAATATACTCCGATTTTTCAGTTGCATTCATGTATTTATTTAGTTTGAATAGGCATACTCTGAAAAATTGTTTTGTGGTTCAGTCTCATTAGCCCTCTACCCAGCATGCACTGGGGCATGTATATTTAATATGGCGTCTGTCACTTTTATATAGTGTCTTGAACCTGTCATAATGTGTCATTTGATAAGACATTGTATCTTATATGAACATTACATTTCTTTTGTTACCCCCTCAGCAATCTCAGAAGATCTAACCTTGCTTCTCTGATGTTCCAGCCAAGATGACAACTCCACTTGATAGTCAACCACGATGACTTATCTTTTCTATTTACCAGTTAAGATCTTTTCTTCTTAATGTCTCTCCATCTTGGTTGAAGATAATTTCTGTGTTTAAAATCCCACTAACTCCTTACCAGAAAAACTGTATTTACTACATGATCAATCAAATGCATCCAAACCCCTTAAATTTGTTTGATTTTTATTTATTATCCAGTTATTTGTTAAGTTTCTGGCAGTTGCTGCCAGAATCAAACACAGACGCTGTTTCCTGCCAATGCAGTCAGTGGCTTGGCACTCTGCTATAGTACCTACAATCAAATTGCTTTAATGTACTCCTCCATGCACTTCAGATCCAGCCATAGTACTTGATGTGTATGGAAGGTAATTGCTATTTACATGTTATTGTATGAAGTATGCACTTCCTGTGAGACATTTTGGAAACCTCTACCTGTAAATGTTAAGCTTTAGATTGCGGACTATTTGGTAAATGACTTCAATATCCATGTTATTCACTCACTTCCATTGCTGTGCTATGTATGTTTGATAGTCTCTCACACTGCATGCCATTGCTGTGCAAAGAATTCAAAAGTAGAACAGATTGCTCATTTGGCAGGATACCCATATTTGGAAAACACAATACAAAGGCTTGTCAGATCCATAGTTCTCCAGCAGAACCCTGACCCTACACCTATTGTGAAGGGATCACTACCCAACCCATCAGACTGTGTTTTATTGGCCTGGGTTGCGTGTTCAGAACCAGTCCTGACTGCTTGTGTGGTTAAAACTATCTCCCGCTAGTTCCCATCAATCCAGGTAAACAACATTCCCTCGCCATAAATCAGCACTAGGCGTTTTTGCTTGTATTTGGGAAAATTGGTTCCAGCTAAAAAGACACAAGCAATTGCTTCAGCTACAGGGTAGATTACCTCCTGAAGAGCACAGAGGGATATGCCTAAACTTCAAAACGTGGTCTACAGTCTGAAACCTGAGATTAAAAAATAACTTACAACTGGGGTCTGATATGGCTCGCCAACACTTTCAGCAGTGCAGCGTTACATCACGAGAGAAACAGATTCAAATGTGAAATGAAAATGACAGTCTTCAAATGCTTCCGATCACAATAGCAGAGAGTATGAGCTATAAAATCTGTCATCTTTAAAAAAGACCCACTCTGGTCTGAATCCATCAGAACTGGAGATATTGTAGCATCTGATCTGACATGTCTGAGCCCACATGGTTTATTTGAAATTTTACAGACCATTTAGTCTGAAATCTACAACCATGCAAATATTCATGTATTGATAAAAATAATAATTAAATGTATTTGTCATTGTATTTGTAATTTTACTTACAAATTAACTAAAATTAACTTTTGAATAGAACTGTATATTGGTCTGCGTTACTGTCTTATGCTGTATGTCACTTTATGTAAATAGAGTTTTGTAAATATACCTTGTACATTCTAGTTTTTGTATTGACATTTTAGTTTGTGTTGTTCTGTGTTGTACTGCAGCACCTTGTTTCTGGAGAAACATTGTTTCGTTTCACTGTGTACTTGTATATGACTGAAATGACAATAAACTCCACTTTGACTTTGACTCTGACTTGAAATCCCACATCTATTAATTATACCTGACAACAGTAAAAATACTCGTTTTATACCTTCACAGGCCTCATGACAGCCATATGGCCTCATAATAATGGATTCAGTCCACAGCAAAAGTCAACAATGAATCTATGAGAGAATTACAATATGTTCATGATGTGACTCAGCGCCAGACACCTTTCATAATAAAAACGTATATCAAATATTGCAGAGACAAACACAAGATAAGACAAGTGTCATTGAGGCAGTATGTGAGTGTCAGACCTTAATAAACAAATCATATCAGCAGTCATGTCTCATTTAATCTCCAAAAAAATTAAACATAAACCCTCACGCTCCCAATCTGCTTTAAATGCATCTCCAAAACAAAAACCTAGTTTTTGAAGGAACGATCGTGTCACTCCTAAAACTCAGACTATTATGTTACACAAATAACAACAGTGCTAAGATTTGTGCTGCATGCATTCATTTGAAACACATTAATTTGTTTTGTCATATTGACATGAACAGGCATAGTTGCGGGCAGTCTTAAGCTTGGCATGCTTACAAACACGTGTTAAGACATCCAAAGGAAAAGAGAAGACATTTAAAGCCATTATAACCAAAAGACTGTCCGTACTGCAAGACAGCTTTGTTGATTGTGAGGGGAATGAACTAGTCTTTGTGGCTTGTGGCACCTTTGATCTAGGTGTTGTGGCACTTGTGAATGATATCTTATTGGCTAATACTGAGAACATTATTGACATTATACTTTATTTTTCATGAAACAGTATGTTTTAAAAATGCATATTAGTAAGGCATGTGAGGAAGAAGGTCCCCTAAAATCTGAATAAAAATCTGAAAAAATACAAAGGAAGGATGAGGAAAAACAGGATTTGAATGTTTGAAAGTGTTACAAGCCTGAATTAGAACTCACGTGGCCCACAGGAGCACTGCAGCTCCTAGTTACCAAATCAACCAGTCCTAGTTAACTAGACAACTCATTTGGTTGCCTAACACGAAACATTTGTTGCGCAAGCAATGTACATACATTTCTGATGTTTTTGCCGAGGCCTGAAGCCATTGACCTTCAGCGACATTTGAACGGGGGCAGATAATGACGGTCAATAAGGCTATTGAGATTGACCCAAAGAGCGTGAAATCAGAGAGGCCGTGGGGCCGCTGACTGTGGCTTGAAACAGATCAGCACTACATGAGCCCGCAGCATCATTCATTACCCGCTTCATCATGTATTCCTCCCTCAGACAATGCCGTCCCTCACAGCAGCAGCCAATGGGAGATGACGTGAGGCCAGTTTCCGCTGCAATGGTTTCGGGCGCGAGGCGAGGAAGGATGGCTTTGTGGAGACGGATGGGTAAGCAGGCTTATTGTTGAAGCACTGGATTAAGCTGACTGGGATCTGTGAGTGACATTTATGTTTAATAACGTCCATTCAAACTGTGATTTGTCATTCAGGATGGGCGAACTGATAAAAATGAAATGTGTAAATGTGGAGGAAATCTTGTGAGATTTTGTACATGTTCTGAAACACATTATATTTACAGTGTATTTCAGGCTACTGGCTGTTCTTTCAATACTTTTCACATTATAAATTCTTCTGTTTATTTAATTTACATGATAATTGTACACTGTGACTTCACAGTGAATAGGACCAATTACTGTAATTCAGTACTGTGCTGTAGAACCATGTCTACATTACACTAATCTCTTGTGTATTATGCTACACATTAACTGTAATAGTGTGATTGTGAAACCATTGCTAAGTTCTGCAGATCACAACAGGACCAAAGAGTCAATCGTTAAGCTTTCCTGTAGTTTATTTTCTCTGTGCAACACAGCTGCTTGTTTTGAAACAATATCACACTGACAGGGAGAAAATTAATAAAAGGCAATAGGGGACAAAAATGGCAACCGCAAACAAAACACAACTATTTACACTGATATCCCATAATGCAGTGCAACATGATTGTTATCATTATTATTTATTATATTGTAGTTTGTAGTTGAATGCAAGAAAATGACAGTCTGTATTTTAACAGTAGAATTATCAATACAGTATTTACTGTAAGACAATTTTACAGTAAAAATATCCATATCTATACAGCACTTGGCAGTAACAGGCATGTGATCATGTAAATCCTGTTACGATTAACTGTTTCTTAACATGAAGCAGTCGGCAGAGGGAAGAGATGTCTTTCTTTTTACATTATCTCCTTTTATTTAACATTAAAACACACCCACGTCACACCTCCACAAAAACACCTCCACAGTCATGCCTCCACACAAAACTACAGTAGAATTTACATTCATACTTTACATTGACACAAACATACACTACACACACTAACACAAGCATACAGCTGGAAATAAGCAACAAGAACAGTGTACGGCGTCCTCAATATAATCAGCTTGCATGCTTGTCCTTGCATTCTAATTCTTTTTCAGTCATTTGGAGGGATTATTCATATAATTTCACCATTAATGCTTCAGTTGTTATGTGGTTATGCATATGTGCTCAATGAACCCATGTCTTTAATAGCGTCACTGCTAAATGCACATTACTACCAAGGGCCATGTTAACATAACAGGACAAAATAGTCTCAGATGGGGAGAGACATTAACATGTATCAAACCAAATGAATAGTGTCTTTGAGATGGACTATTGCAACATTCTATTAGCTGTTCACACTATGTAGCTATTTCTGCTCCACTGCCGAGAATTAAAAATAACAGTTTATCTACCCACTTCTTTTTAGCTCTGCCACAGATTCAGCGCCTTAAAGGAAAATTCACATTAGATGCCACTGCTTTAATTTGCATGTAATATGGATGGAACCTCTGAGGTTTGTGAATGATCAGGCTTTCCTTGTTTCTGTGTTGGAACCGATGTGCTGAGCATTCTCTCATAATTCACAGCCCTACCTCCAAACTTACCACCTTCTTACACAAAAGAAATATTCCAAAAACAAAGTTACTGTTTAGAGTTACTGCAGTCACGGTCTTCAGGAACCATGTATGAACCATGTTGAAAATAAAAAAATTGACAGATAACAGAAATATTACACAAATTAAATAATTCTGTTTCTGACAGACATAGATGGATGGAGGGATGATCAACAGACAGACAGGTAGATAGAGAGACATACAGACAGACAGGCTGCAGTAACTAAACATAGTTTTTGGTGGTCATTTGCCATGTCGTCTGACTGTATTTATAGCTGCAGATCTTTTCATTACAACTTTCATTTACATCATGCCGTATATTGTGTCAAGTAAAAGGCCTGATTTCTTGACAGGCATTGACAGAGTCATTCAGAAATGGTCCAGTGGTAAGTGGTGGTGGATAAGCTTGTGTTAATAAAACAGTTGGCTGTTAAATCACAGGGAAACACAGTAAAAGTGATGTACTAATGTTCGGTTCAGCCTAATTGAACACTGTCTTGTCAATTAAGCAGAAAGACTCTTGTGTTTCTAATGGAAGGTTCTTAAAATGTCTGCAATTACTTTCCTGGCAAAGGCTCAAGACAGTAACAGAATATGTTGGAGGGAAAGAATCGCATTTCAAACAGCATTAAATATACTGGGCTGTTGAGCTGAACCATACTAACTATTAACCTTAAATGAAAGGTGTAAAGAAACATCAAAACATTCACTTCTGTTTTTTGATTTAGAATTTTGGGTTACTCAACATATTATTTTTGCATCAACTGAATTAATATATTTCAGAATTATTTAAGGCTGCAATCCATAACTTTGTTGTGATTAAAAATGAACACAATTAAAAAAAAAGTTATTGAAAAGTACATGACTGATCCATGTTAAAAATTATCTTAGTAAACAGTTTATAATGAATGAATTTTTAGGTAAGCTGTTGAGTTAGATTAATAAAAAAAAACGTCACTGACTTTGTTCATTTGGGTTGTTTTGTCATGTTTTAAAAAAAGAAGACCTGGCTACCACATCACGTGTGTGTGGCTGTTGAGGATAGTGGAGCATTTGTAGCTTGTTCTTGCAGTTATATATTGCAGAATATAAACTTGTCATCCATGTTAAGAAAATAACTGCAAGTAACTTGCAATTTTATGTTTCAAACAGAGATGGTGATAGAGAGGCAAAAGTTATGGACTGCAGCTTTAATAAACTGCATACAAATAATCATTTGTCGGCCTACCTGCAGTGCACATCCAGACGGCAGGTGTTGCGCAGCTGTAGACAGTTTGGTTTGTTCTTGTCCTGGTATGAGCAGCTGGGCACGATGGTCTGTCGTCTTCTCTCTGCACAGGCCTGGTCCTTGCAGGAGCAGAAGAGCAACCCGTAACTGTACTGCGTGTCAACACGCTCAAAGAATTGTCGCAGGGCCTTGTGGCAGCGCTTCCTGTTGCAGCTGTCCTGGGACTGAAACTGCGCCTGTGAGGGCTGCTGGCCCTGCGCCTGCGCGCGGTTGCAGGTGGAGATGTAGTTGGAGCGTTGACGCTTGCAGTTTTCGTTCAGGTTGCAGGCTTTGGTGGCATCCAGGCAGGGGTTGCATGGGCGGCTGGGATCTGTGCAGTGGGGCTGGCCTTTACCAGTGCCAGAATGTATGCCTACAAGAGAAGGGCAAAGATGAGTGTGATAGAATGCAAGGGAATGTGAGGTGAGGTGTATATGAAGAGTATAAAGAGAAATTGATGGTGGGTAAGCATGAAAAAGAGCACATAAGGTGTTCCTACAGCTCAGCTAGAAGAGCACAGGTTTGATTCCCAAGGAGCACAAAAACCGGTCAAACGTATAATGAATTTACTGTAAGTCACTTTGGATAAAAGCATCTGCAAAATGCAATTTGTACAGCTTTTCAGACTTGTAAGCCATAACAGTCATGCATAATAATATCTTACGTCAGAGTCCAAGCAATTAGGAGTGTCACGTAATTTGTTTATAAGGGGCAGAAGTGGAAATCTTGGCTCCCTTGGTGGCCTAAGCAAGATATGATATGCAGGTCCCTATACAAAAATGTACTATAGCACTATTTTGTCTTGTACCTTATATTAAAATGGATCTAATATATAATTTTGTTAAAATAAAGCAAGGAAAATTGCTACTGAAGTTGACAGCCATTGATCACCATGCATTTTTATTGTATAGAGCAGATCTGACATTATGATTAAAACCTCTTTTGTGTTCCACAGGGACAAATAGTAATGCAAGTTTGACGTGAGGGTGGGCAGACATGACAGAATCAGTTTAAAGCAAATTATCTGCAGAAAACTCCATTAAACTGACTAAATTTAGACATGAGGATGCATGATTTGTGCCATAACATTTCAGACAAACACTTTTAACACAATTTGTTTTAAAAATGCTCTTGGCTCAAATATCTGAGTAGCAAGTTTGAGTGGACATGATGGTTCTACAAACTATTAAGTCAAAGCTCCTTTTCTGACTGTGACTGAGATGCTTGTAAACCTTCACAGCCTATTTGCTCTGTTTTCCAATTTTTTTTATGAAGGAAATTATAAAACCCTAAGTAAGGATTGTATGAAACAGGGCTCTGGATAATCCCATGTAATCCTGACCTTTTACAGAATGAGGTCCTAACAAAAAAATGCCTATGAAACATCAGCTGTACCCTTTCAAAAATTAAAATATATTTAAATGCATTATCTTAAACCCTACTGAAATCTTAATACCAGAGCTTCATTTGTGCCAGAAGGATTTGGTGAATGTTTTAGTAAATCCATCAACATCAAACGCCACTGAAGGAAATTAAGTTGTGACCTGTACATTTAAGTGTAACAAAATAATTTTGGCAAGGTTGTCACATGCACACACAAACACAAGCTGTTCATTGAGTTCCTATTCTGTCTCAGCAGTTTTTTCCAATAATCGAGGTACAAATTTAGACATTATTTACACTTCCATTTACCCCACAATGCAGACAACTTGATCATAATACAGTGTTCATCCTAATCATGTGCAAACCAATGAAATTGAATATTGAATTTATTTTAAGAAACTTGCTTGTCATTTGGGTGGAAAACGCATGTGTCACCTGTTCTTTTTCTGGTACATCATAATTTACAACAAAAAACTGCCTAACACTACAGTGTTAGTGCAAACGATCAAAAATTACATTCAGGACAAAAAAAAGTGAAAAACGGAAAACAAGGGCATATATCCAGCCGTGTGACATCTTAAAGCGTTTCACTCAAGGCAGCTGAATGAAGCATGCAGGGCATTGGAGAGGTATCAACTGGAGACCATGGGAGAGCTCTGGACCTCTAAAAGTCTATGAAGGTCAGCATTGATATGTTGCCCTAATGGTGTCTCTAGCCTTGATGCTTCTGGTGATTGGAGGGTGAGGGTGAGCAAGGAAGAGAGGGAGAACTAATAAAACCCAGTGGGTGTTGCTATAACTTTGAGAACAGATGGTTTATCAGACCCCTTGTGGAGACTGAAAGATGAATTTCATTCCGAATGGGTTTTTGTTACTTATGAATAAAGTGCTAATGATCTAAATGTCTGAACTGTTTACTCTAAATGAGTGGGAATTTAATATTTATGTAAATAGAAAGGGAACAGGCATACAAATTACCCTGTGTTATGGCAGCGAAGGACTTAGAAAAACATTAAGGGTTTTTGTGAGTACCTTTGAAGTTCTTCTAAAAATGTCAATGTTTGTAGGGAGCGTTAGCTTGGTAACCGAACACACATCATAGCTCTGAAGTCTTGTTTTTACAAAGTAACAATTAATAGCGCATGTTCTGAAGAACATCGTTAATAAGACATAAAAATGTTTACATCAAACAAATCCATACTTATTAAAAGGCAGCGCCTCTGTTTTACTGCCTTATATTCAGACATATTATGGAAATCAGACCCTAGTTTCACCTTCAGCCTCAGTGATATTAGCAAATAAGCAGTATTTCTGAGATATTTAATCATGAAATAACACTGAATGCACTGAGCTCAAGCATCACCGCAGTTAAATACAGGAGGGACCCCTATGTGCGATCAATACAATTTAGCTCAAGTGCAATCAATGTAACTTTCCTTCCTGGTAACTTCACTCCCTTTTTAGGTTAAAAAAAGGAGTTTAGTTCCTCAAGGGCTGGAACACCAGATCTAAAAATACTGATCCTCTCTGTATTTGAAAATATAATCGCAACAAATCCTTCACTGCGCACTATACAAATACTAATGCTTGTGAATCTATGGAGGTTTACACTGAGACAACGAAAGTATCCTGTAATTGAGGCAATCTTATGTTTCCATACCAATGATAGCCGTTTAAAAGTTCCTGCTCTAAAAAAAAACGACAAAAGCCATTTGCAACGATCTGAGTGCATGGCTAACAAAGGTTACCCAGATCTAAAAATACTGTGTGGTTTCAAAGTGCTTCTAAATTTGATTCAGTGGTCCTGACTCACTCGTGTGTGTGTGTGTTTGTTTGTGAGAGAGCAATTTTAGGTGTGTCTCACAGAGAAGGAAGAAGCCGTAAATGAGGTATGAAATTGGTTGGTGAGAATGTACATAAAAAAGCGTGCTATGTCTGGAGGTCAACGGATGGTGCGGTATAGACTGCACTCTGCATGCACAAACATTTGCCTGGTTAAAGAAGAAACAGAAATAAAACAGAAGGAAAACAAGGTGATTCAGGCAGATCTTTCATATTCTCCAAACACACTAAACTGGCAAACTGTTCAGTGATTAGTTCTGTCTTAAAAGTGCCTCTTGTATCAGCCTGGTAACTTGTACACCGCTTTGTTTCCACCTCTTTGTTTCCAGGAAGACTGGACACCCAATTAGATTTCAGCCAATCGGATTACAGCTTGTTAGACCAAGAAAGTGCTCTTCAGTTTGTGTAAATAGTAGTAAAGTGATTGTGGGTAATCCATCCGTGAGGCTGCTGTTTGAAACTTAGGCCACTCCCACACAAACAGGAAGCAGATCATTCAAGGAATTGTTTAATCACTATCACTAAGTTTAGTTTTGTTTGTTTTTTGTTACTTTTTATTATTGTATTGTAGTTTATGAACTTGTTATATTAATAGTTTTTGCCTTCATGAAAGTATATGATAATAACCCTACTCTTAGTCACACAAGTGTTTTACAATAAAATTAACGCAACAAACCCATTTGTGCAACATCAGAGACCAATAGCAAATCTTAAATGACATGTAGACACGAAAACCCTCATTTGGGTCACCAAAACTCAATATTGCGATACAGAAAGAAAAAGTAACAATGAAGAAAAGTAGATTACGGTTCTCTTTATAGCTTTAGGGGTACCATGTAATTGCCAGTCAAATAAAAATAGCAATCGTACCCAGTTGATAGCTTGCAGGTTACAACCTTTGTCTCATAACGTGATGAATGAATATGACTTATTATGCACATGGCTTTATTTAATGTGCAAACACTCCAAAGCGCACCTACCCTTCTGACCATCCGCAGGTCCATAACATGTGAATAATGAGTGGATTTGTGTTGTACATGGCTGAAGGGACAGCAGGTTCAGTCCGGGTTATTCACGGCTCTTGGCATTGGCTGTTGATTGCAATTAGGAGGAGTGCCACAGTTTAGATGTAATCTCCTCCGCGGTGCATGAGCTCATTAGAACGTCTTTAGCTTGTACTGTCGCTGTTAGGAGAATGAAGCCACCTTCTTCCTCATTATTTCTTAATATTTAAAACTTATTTAAATGAGACAGAAAGAAAGATCAAAACTTTCTCAGCCTTTTGTACATAATAAGGGGCAACAGTGAAAGAGGTTATATTGTTTAATTTTTAAATGTTTACCTGAGGACTAATTATTGTAAATACAGTTTCTGGGGGACTAAAAAGATCTTTTCAGTGTTGAAAAAACAGTGTCAATTGTTTTTACACCAATATCGCCTTCATGATCGATTAGCGATATCCTGCTTCTCAAAAGTTACAGTTACTCACTGCACTACTTAGTTTGCTCCAAACTTCCAAGTTCATACTCCTGATAATTTTAGTAACACGTAAAGGCATCTTGTGAGCTGCTTGTTTGCTTACAGGTCCTATATAATTTCTACCTCAAAGTTACAAAGACGCATTCACAAAACAACGTGTGCTGAAAAATGGCACACTCTTACACTGGACTGACTAGGGGCCATTTATTTCCAGCAGTACAATGACTCATGTCAAAAAACAAAATAAGGAAAATTTGATTCCTCGTGATCTGACTCATTTAATTCTTTTTAAGTCTCTTTCTAAAGTCAAAAACCCCATTAAACTTTCAGACTTCAACCTTCAGCACAAAATGCAAAGCCATCATATTGCTGCTATTTAATCATCAGTGGCTATAACGCATTTGTTTGCATAACGGCAACTATATCTTATTCCCAGCTGACAATAATGCCACATGGTAAACAAAGTCTCATTACATTTCTCCCTTGAAGGGGCATAAAGGCAACAGTAAAGTATAAATTTCAAATGTGCTTTTACAGTTAATATAGGAGGCGATAAAAGAAAGTAAACAATATATGTGCAAGATAATAGGAATAAGAGAGAAGATAACAATGTTTTGAACTGAGGGTGTGTTGGGTAAACCAGTCTTTTCCCTTTGAAAGAAAAAAGAGACAATTGTGGGGAGGGCAAAAGGGGCAGAAAGAGACACAAGGTGAAATGGTCTCTGTGGATGAAGGTTATGTTTTACGCTCTAACTTGTAAAAAATGCACAAACTTTCATGTTCTCATAAAGTGTAATGTTCCGTAGCAATATATGCATGTTGCAACATTTTAAATAAGAATTTCCTAGAAGTGTAATACATAAAAAAAAATTCTGAACCATTTTACAACATTTACAAGCGTACCATATGTGTGTGCTGAAGTTTGGACGTGTAAATGCATCTTAAAAAGGTTTTACCGTTTGGGAAACTTTATCATTACACTGTTTTTGAGGACATCTGGCAGAAACTTCTATCCAAAGCACTTTACATTGAATGGATACATTTAATCAATGTCCTTTTTCTTGGGAATAAAACCTACGACCTTGGCATTGCTAACGCTGTGCCGACTGAGCTACGAGAACATATATTTGTAGAACATAATCAGCAGTCTTTACTAATTTCAGTCAGAAATCTATAGCAAGCTTGAATTACAGGTGTGAAGAACACACTGCTATCACTGACTCTGCGTGCTGTCTTACAGCATCGCTGCATGTAGCTTTCACTCCACTCAGGGCTCAGCTCAGCAAATACACCCAGTCATCTTCAATACAGACTTTAGAATAGAATAAAGGCTTGTCGAAATAAAACCGCAATGAGTCACAAACATTAAGGCAATTAACGAGTAAACTGCATAACTTATGTTGTTTAATATGACTTTAATGACAGACAGCGATATTTCAATTTCTTGTTTATGTCTTTCATCGTGCACGAGTAAAGTACATTATCATAAAATCAAAAACACTAAGAGTCAATCTCAGCCATTTATTGCCCCTTTTACTTGTGTGCATATTGTGCAAATATGGGTGTGTAGCTTTGTTTATGGGTTTCCATGCATGTGTGCATGCAGCCGCCGCATGTTCTGAATATGGGAGGAAAACTCATAAACTCCTGCTTTTGTTACTTTCACTGTTATTAGCTTTCCTTCTTTGGCCTGTTGTGACAGTAATGGCCGTGGCTGTGACTAAAGGAGTGGACCTCAGAGGAGAAAATCAACACACTATGCTAAGATGCTAAAGGCCTGGAATGGTTTTGAAAGAGACGGTCATCACTCAAACTGTCAATCCGTACGCTGTTTTATTGGCACTAACCATTTGATGAGGAGGTACTTTAAATCTACAAGCTACTATCAGTCAATATAATACATGTGGCAGTTATCACCTCGTACAAAACCTCAGAATTCTCTTCACGCATTTAATTTCAGGTGTGAATGGGTAAAACAAACACATCTTGCTAAAATTCATGTTGAGTTTGATTATGCAAGCCAGTGTTCAAAGGCCATTTTTAAAGCGGTTGCTCACAGTGACCACTGTGCATTAAGTGCCTCTAAACGTTCTTGGTTTATTTCAGTGTACATTTATTCTCTGCATTGATTAGCATTAAAACTTAGGACACTGGAAAGTCTTTTAGACAAGCACAGCATACAGAATTATCAGAACTATTTGAAATACATCCTCACATGTAATACTACAAAGATAATGTATGACCAATGTGACCCTAATCTTGACCAATCACAGAATGGTTACAGTATCACCATTTTTACCATTTGATTTATTATTTCCTACAAGTGCAACCACTACATGTATGTAACCCCAACAATTTATCTGTATGCATAGTGGTTGATTAATGTACAATTGTAATATTATATATTTAATCAAACCATACAGAAATCGAGCAAACAGCTCTACCAAATGCTGTCAGCTCTCACTTTTTCCCTTCCCATAAACAACAAAATGTTCACAAAATGGCAAGATTCCTACTTTATACTCCCAATAATGAGGTAAAAAAAGAACAGATGGTTTTTCAAAGACCACACTGCCTGAAAGGTTTAATCTAATTTATATTCCTCAACTTGCTACATTTTTTAAAATGATGAAAAAGGACGATGCCTTTTTCTTGTGAAAAGCATTTCTGCTTAGCGGGCTTGAGGGATTTGTCAGAAGAAATGAGAAAGAAAGGGAACATAAAGGAGAGCACGTTTTTCTCCTAACAGAGTCTTCGGAAGCGCCTGAAATGACCCATGAAAGAGTCTTATGTCATATCATAAAATGTTGTGTCATATTTCAGGACAAATACAGACAAATATTTCTCACGCTGGCCTGATATCTATCAAACAGAGCACAGAGGGTGAATGTGGGGGCAAGGGTGGAGGTCTGATAACTACATTGTGTTTCTTTTGCAAGGGAATTCTTTACTGTGGTATTTAACACAGCAGCCTTGTGTAATTCAAGGCACCTATATATAAACACAGCTGAAAATGGTTCTTTCATCTGAATCATTTAGCAGTAATCTGACACTCAGGCTTTGCTTGGTTTTAACATCTGGTTATTTGGTCATTAACACAATTAGCTAATGGACGAGTTTTCCACCCTGAATGGCAACACCGGAAACCCTAAAATTAATCTCCCCCTTATGGTTTATCACAAAATCAGTCTTAGCCTATTTTAGCCTAATGAAATGCATGTTTTGGTCCACTTATACTTTCTTTGTATACTGTAAGAGAAATTAATTAAGAATGAACTGCATCTGCTGATAGAAGTTTATTTGCATGTTGTCTACATTGTTTTACATTGTTCTACATTGTGCATCTGATTCACTAAAGGAATTGCAGAATTAGGTAATACTACAAATATACCCACAAATTAAGCACAATTCGCACTGCGCAAGTTTTGATCTTATGGAATGGTTTCTGGTTGCTAGGTAGTGGAAGATGCAACATTCTACCACAATTTAATGTACCAAACTTCCTTTAAACAGTTACAGTAAGTGGGATTGCTAGCACTTAGTGAACAAAACACTGATATTTGCGATTAAATACAGCACACAATTAATATTGCTATCCATTACTGATGGCAAGGAAACATTAGCCACGCACTATTGCCTCCAGTGATGGATGAACCCTGGGTTGTGTATCACGGCAACCAGAACACTAAGGGATCACAATTAATGCTAAATATGGCACACAGGGCTGTTCCACTTCCAGATCAGTAGAGATTCCACCAGGGAACAGATCTGGGCCGAGAGGGTCTGCCGGCTTTACCCTCAATATGTCAGTGTTAGTGCTGCGGTCCACTTATTCTTCACACCCTCTGTAGTAAATGACCAGACACAGGCAGTCTCCAATAATGACTTGGTCTGTCACATCAAATCAAGTAAAGCCATCACAATCCGTGAAGGTTCTGAGCGAGATTCAATGAGACGTAACCCAGGCCCCTATTTTTTCCTAGGAATTTCATTTAGAATTAAAGAGAACTAGATTCATTGGATGACTGAAGGAATGAGCCTTGATCAGATTAAAGATTTGACTTAACAGGGTTTCATTGAATATAGTTCCACAATGTCTGTTTCTTCTTATGTGCTGTCATATCAAATTATTCAAAGATGTAACCTTAACAATACATATAAATCTGCAACAAAGCCACTAAACCTGTCTTGACTCGCCTGTGATTACCAATAATCACCAACACCAAAACTCCAGCAGTAGTGAACACTAGCAGTTTATGTATGGCTGTTTATGTTTCCCAAGCCATATTGTTTATTTTGTGTAAAGAAAGAAAGAAAATATGTCAACTTAAAAATCAGCTCATCCTCACAGCAGGCCTTTGAAGACAAAAATGGTATTATACAACAAATTGGCAAGAAGATGGATCTGGCAACCCTGTTGAATAGACTGTTTTCTGCAGCGTGCATGAGATTTGTTATTCCCAGGCTATTCTTTCAGATCGGAATAAAAATGAGTTATTTTGGCTGTTCCTGTCTTTGTAAGTGTCTGATAATGGATTGGAGGCAATATTTCTGTCCTCTTCTGTCTATAATGACTGCTGTCAGTGAATTAAACATTGAACTTAACTCATGGCAAGGTGACAAATGCCTAGAAGTGTTTTTATTTCACCGCAATTATCACCTGCTTTTCGTCTGTAAGAGAAAAGAGCTGATTTTCTTTCAACAATGTATTAATGTTGGTTTAAAGGACAAATTCGAAAAAGCTAACATTTAAAAGTAACAGTTCTTATAGCTAACAATTAGGAACTTCTTTTTTTTGCACTGTAACCAATAAACAGTGTAGCATTAGCAACCATCTGCAGTACAGAACACTGACAACATGTATACATAATGCAAATTATTATGTATAATAAATGACACAGAATACACTAAAGTATTATGCATATATTGATGTTTACCTGAAATAATTGACGCCAGGCGGAATGCATCTGAGTGGCGATGAGGTGTCATGGGTTCATAAGGGGATGGCTCGTAAAAGTCTTCACCTATAAGAAAAGAGATAACAATTAAAATATTTTACATTATAGTATATTTAACAATCAATTTCCCTCATGGGGACCACAGGCTGGAACCACAGTGTAGGTGTATGTGACAAATACAAACACATTAAAAATATATAAACATACATATTTACATACACACATATGTATAACTGAATATTATTGAGTCTGTCCATGTACTAGACAAACACTGTATTTAGGTATTTACACTGGACTGCAAACAGCATCTGCTACTATTTACACTTAGCATAATTAGCATTTATCTTTTACGCTTAAAGTGTAAAACGCTTTGCTGTTATCAATTATTTATTTATATTCACTGTTGAGACAGTGAAAATCAACAGCCTATGAGCTTTCCTGTAGCTATAAGAATGCATGTAGATTTTTTTAAAAAAGGATCTTGAATTCACAGCTGAGCTCTTTGGATG
The DNA here is from genome assembly GCA_036877625.1 of Ambastaia sidthimunki. Classification (NCBI taxonomy): domain Eukaryota; kingdom Metazoa; phylum Chordata; class Actinopteri; order Cypriniformes; family Botiidae; genus Ambastaia; species Ambastaia sidthimunki. The sequence continues at coordinate 23,285 of JAZGTK010000090.1, read as the reverse complement.
TAAGGCTCTACCAAATGCGTAAGTGTAATGTATTGAAAATGTAAAGAAAATGTGTCAGAAATAATAATGTAACTGTGCATTGTTTCTGTTCTTGCATTCTCCTTTTCTTGGTAGTTTTAATCCAGACCCATAAGATTAACTGCATACTAGTTGTATTGCTCGGGATTGTTTGGGAATGTGGATCATTTTTGTCGTTAAGCTGTGTCAGTCTCATTTTATTAAACTGTGAGCTCCACTGTCACTTTGGATCAAGTATGTGTGAGCTCAGTTGATGGTACACACCCGGACCATGTATGCGTGTAGAGATGTGATGAAAGATGGCGTATGTCAGACAGTCCCTAACACACACCAGACCGCTAACACAGAAGGCTGAATATCAAGCATCACTCCACCTGCTGACCGAGGGCTGCAGTCACTCTGCAGTTAGACGGATCCTTCATTCCAAAACGTGAATTATTTTGACTAAATTGAATGTCACACAGTACAAATTGTCAACACTTGCTCATGTCATTCCAAGACCATGTGCCTTTTTTTCTTCTGTGAAGCACAAAAGGAGGATTTTGAAGGATTGTGCTGGTCGCTTATTTCCTTGTAGTTACGGTAAATGGGAACCGAGGCTTTCAAGCTTTATAAAGTATACAAAAGCATCCATAAAAGTACTACAAAAGTGGTCCACGAGTCTTCTGCACTTTTCCTTGAAGTCTTCTGAGGCTGAATGACAGCTTTGTGGGACAAACGGACTTCAATTTAAGTCGCAAATCACTAAAAAATGGTGACATCCACTCTAGCTTTTCTTACCGAGTTCATAAAGAGAAGTAGCAATTTCTGTTATACAAAGGAATGAATCATTCTTTTGAGTCAGATCTTTCCAATGAAGTGGTCAATCCAGTGAAATGATTTTAATAATTTGGTTTTGGATTTTACCTCACTGACTCGATCCAGTAAAGTGGTTCAGAGAGGAAGATCAGTGAATAATGACTCATAGTACTTTCATGGTTCTTTTATGATGCTTTTGCATTCTTTATGATGCCTAAAAGCTTTAGTCCCCATTTATTATATTTACATGAAAAAATTAAGCCAGTACTTCTTCAAAAAATAAAGTCACGCAGGTTTGTAACATCAGAAAGAAGACAAACGATGACAAACAATTTAATATTCTAAACCGCTAATTCATCAGTTCAATAAAAAGAGACACAACTAAAAATGCTAAAACTAAAAATACAAGAGTGTACCAGCAAGTTTGTTGTTTTAGTAATGTAAATAACATTAGTGACATTTACTGTATTATTATAACAACTAAATCCATGATGGATTTAGTTCATTTCTGGATTCCAGAGTGAATTCCAGTTATATAAAGATCAGTTACTTTAGCCTAATTATAACAGACATTCCATTTTAACCCGGATGACTTGTGACCTTTCTGGACACGTGTCAGGTACCCATATCATAAATGTGGTAGTTCAGAAATCCGCAAGTTGTCTTTTGTTTCTTCTGTGTTTTGATTGAACAGTTATGTTTGAACTTCATAATACAGAGCACAGTGTGAACCGGTTTTAAGTAGCACTTACTAAACGCACAGAACATATAAATTAGCATATGTCCTTTCCTGAGTGACATTTCAATCTGAATAAGAGCTTCATCTTTCGCTCACTCTTCCCTCACCTGCAATCATCGCAATGTGAAGTGAACTCTGATGGTCATTTGAAGAGACAGCTTATTACCCGAGTCCACAGGGAGTCTGTCTCTCTCTTCCCCTTGTGCCTTTCTCCCTCTCACTCTTTCTTGTCTCTCTTTGTCTGTGTTGCGTGTCTGTCTCTCTTTGTCAGTAAGCCCAGCTCAGTGAGGTGACAGCTGAACAGACACATGTTGTCTATTGAGAACACTCAATGTCTCTCTGTAGTGTTGGGTAAGGTGGCGACCTGCTCAAGAGTTCCAAAGCTTCACATAAGGAAACATGAGACATCAACTGACTTTCACACTACAGTGACTAGTAGGGCTTGGAATAAATACTAATTCTCAGATTTTAATAAATGTTTAAATTAACAAAACTATATCGATTTGGGAAATCCTCAAATCGATTCTTAATGTACGTGCTTTACTTAATAGGATGTGAGTTTTGTCTGTACTTTGCCTCTCATCCTGTGTGGGACAATTGTTAATGTGTATTTCAGTAATATAGCTAGGTATTAGGGTTTCAGCCATAACAATATCCAGCCCCAATCACAATAATACACAGTAATATATATCATATATAATACAGTATATAGCTGATAAATAGTTCTGATTCACCAGTGATATAACATATAACAATACTGAAACGTTTCATTCTTTGTTTCGCTCCACTTATCTGTGTTTATAGCATTCCAGACCAAAGTATGTAAATGGATTTTGTCATTATAAAATGTATTCTAGTGAAGTGTTTATCCTGCTATTATCCTTGCCCTGTTTGTTGCAGTTAATTTTGAATTTGATGTTGATTTAATTTTAAAAGCAACAGCAATTGCTTGTAATTGAAGTATTTTATATGAATGTACAACACGCAGTAGGCTTTTGTTTAAAACACAATATGCCTGCATAAAAAAGTAAAGAAATGTCCACAAAAACACTCCAGCGGGCAAATATTGCCCCTTAATAAAAAAGTTATTTCTGTGATTCCAGACAACAATACAGCCCCATATTTCATTACCAAACTCACAGATACAGGTGAGGCTCATAATATGATCAGAGGGTATGTTTCTCTTTTACTATGTTTTGCCATTTTCTGCTTCACAACAGGATATGTAAACCATTAAAAAAAGTCCTGAGGTGATGAAAAAATGAATATATAAAATCTCTCAGCACAGGGAGCGACTGCTTTGATGGATGTCTGGTGGAGGACCGTAACCATAAAGAATTGTTCCTCCATGTTCTAATCTCCATTGCTGCCTATTCACTGTGCAAAATATACACGTAATCGATGAGCACAGTAAAATACAGGAAGCAAGCTCAAGAACGACTTCTGTTAGGAGTTCCTATCACAAAAATATTTCAACTGTGGCGTATTTCTGGCATGTACCAAGTCACAAAAATATACAGAGAACATTTAGAATGCCGTGAATGATGAATACGGCACAGTTCCCAATCATCTGCTAAATGGCGTGGTACATTTCACTGATGCATGCTGGGTAATTGTTTTTGTATAATTGTTTGTGAAGGGCCAGAGAAAAGAGAAACCAAACAATTATCCTTAAACGTTCAAACCATGTGTGACCTCCAGACATATTTTGTAAATAATTTCAAATTGGGTGCCTCTGTTGACTGCCTTTTCATGTACACAGTTATTGCAATTTTAAATTAAAAATCCCTTTTAGAATGTAGAATGTGATATGTTAAGCTGTAATATTTAACGTGATATACAGTATCATCATATTCTACCTTTTACTCCTTTTGTCTTCATATGAATAACAGACAGCAGTTATCACAAACTCACAACAGCAGTGGATAACATCTGTCTTTACTCAAGAAATGTCTCTTTAATGCTGTCAGTACTTCCTTTGTTTGGATCATTGATGTTTGGGACACAGTCTTATAAGCCCCAGCTATCGTGTTAATGCTCTGTTAGGTCAGCAGGAAGCAAGTAATTCAAGCAAAGCAAGCACTAATGTCCGAGTATCGGCCAAGTCAATGAATATCAACCTGACTGAACGAGGTCTTTGATCCTGTTCCAAACAGACACTAGATACTGAAACAGACTGTGATTTAATCCACATTGTCCAATAGTTTATTTTAGAAACATCCTGTTAGGTTTCTCACAAAGAACCTTCATTTAAAATTAGCTGTCTGTGTCCAAAATTAGCTCCGTGTCTGATAATGTCTGATAAAACCTTCATTTAAGGAAGGGAAAATTAAGGTACTAAGGTTAACAAAGTTTTTTATTCCATAAGTGTAAACCTTAGGTTTACTTAAGGTTTATATTTAATGTGTAAAATACAAATCATGAATAGTTAGCATAGCAAAATATAAATGTTGAAATTTTATATACATATAATATAATAAATATATATATATAAACTATATATACTTTAACTTCAAAAAGGGAGAAGAAAGTATTGGTCAACGCGGTGCATACAATCAACCCTCTATAGCATTTTGGTGCAAATTCATGTGTCACTCAGGATAAAGTGAGAGAAAATTTGCTCTAAATTGCCTAAGCTTATATTAACACATACATCAAATATGTCCTGTGAGACGACCACATAAACCACCAACACAGCTGCCTGAATATCTATTGTATAGCAAAAATCTGTACATTAATTAAAGAAGCAAACTTGTGTTTATCGAGAGCACTTAGCCACCTCAGCTGAGACACCTCATGGGAAATCAAGATGGTAATTAGGAGTGAAGATCAGAGTTCTTTAAAGAACAGCACAGCCACAGCACAAACTTATACAAACGCGGTATGTTCACTCAGGACACACATCAATAAATATGGTTTTTAATACCCAATGTAATAGTGTTGCACTCATTAGTTCTAAACTATAAGCACATGCTACCTTTGTTCCACATGAGGTGCCTTGTATCCCAAAACTGTAAATGAAAACCTGTGTACACTTGCCACTGTCATGAAGATTACATCTGGTTATAAGTATTCTAACTTCTGCCCATACTAACCAGTGTTAGCATGCTAAACAACTGGGAAAAATAGTCCCAACAGTGAATTAATTAAGGTCAAAATGATGACGTTTATTTTTGAGGATATAGATTAATATGCATTACCTCTGCTCAGCAAAATCAAACTCAATTATTCAATTATATTGAATTATAAATTATAGATCGATCAATTACCCCTGCAGTACCAGAGTATATAAATTTCTTTCTGGACCAATAGATTAAATTGAAATTCTTATTGTCCTTTTCCACTATTGGCAGTAAATTGGACAAATGAGAGATTTGTGAGAGGGGTCAGCAGAATAATCAGTCTCTGTGTGGCTGACATCTCTGAGCTAATTTAATTTCAATGGGACGTTCCTCCCGCTCCATCCCAAAGTCATTTATTACTCCACCCCAATTAATTCACAGCTGGGGTATTAATCAGACTGATCTTTGGTTTTACCTGCCGAATGCCTTATCTTATGCATTCAACAGTACTGTAGACCTGTCTTTAGAAATACAACAAACCAAACTAAAGCTATTATGTCATTAAGAACCAAAACAATATCTGATGTCCTCGTGATGATAACAAATAGTTACAATGACAAAATATTGTAAATAGAGGATTGTTGTATATGAAAATAGGATTCTGTTAAGAATATAATCTACTCAATTTCTTCTGTTTCCTGTTCTCTAATATTTTAACTTTCTAGTTGTGAAATGTAAATGTGAAACGTCATATAAATACTTAGATTAGTAAAGCTTATGTAGTCAGTCATGCTTGAACCATGCAAAACGCAGGCTCAACCGTTATGTTTTGTGGTATTTATAAAAATATTTTATAACACAAATACTTTATTAAAAAAACTTTGGCAACTTCTGGCAGAATGATTTATTTCTACATTGAGGAGATATTGTAAATATGTTGTATATACTGTTCCTGTTAATATTTAATATTGGCCCATACATTGCTTTGCAGGCAGCTCTTCAGCCAGCACTGAGTGTACTTCAGTTAAAAAGTTAAAATCCAAAACAAGACACACAATGCATTATTCATTAAAGCTCCTTTTGGAAAGAGTAAAGAATAGATTTGGCTGTACTTGGCTGATGTTTCTTCAAAACTAAAGACAACTGTTATGCTGTGAGACCAAGCATTTTTACATCTTTAATATGACTGACAGCAGGTGTTAAACGTTGACCCTGCATCTGCCATAATGAGGCCTTGCAAAAAAATAGAAAAAGGAACATTATTTCAGCTATTCAGTCATTTAAAAACATGATTAGGCCTCCTACCAGCATCAATACCTGGCGTATAATTTCGCTGGGTTTCAAAACTTCTTTCAAATCAGCATGTTAATACTCTGATTTCCCATTTGTTTACTAAACATTTTTTGTTGTTGTTGTTGAGAAGAAAAGCTCAAATGGGGGCCTCCATAGTGAAGAATCATCCTCAGCATATTGCAGAATAATTGCTTTTTCCTTTCATTATATTCTCTAAAAGCACATCCATTTCCAGTTTAATGGAGCTAAAACAATTCTCTACCTGCGAGTCTATATTCCCTCCAGCGTGATTGCTTGTCCCTTTTGCCTGTTAACCATGTTCACCAGTGTTGTGGTGACATTTGTTCCTCAAATCTTCCTACATCTTTCTAGACGAGTGGGGCTACCGAACAGCAGGAGGTAGATCCTCTGAAATGGAAAGTGCCAAACGGCGTAGCTGAAATACAAATTCTTAATGGGCAAACAAGAAAGACTCCCATCTCATTGCTTTCAGGGCATGTGGATGAACTATTAGTGAACCTTAATGAGCCTTTGTTTTGTAGCCGCCCCAAATGGTATAACTGTTTTTAAGCTTTTTATAATATAATATGCATACTGGTGTGCTGGCATCTCTATCAGACTACTGTAATAGCTTAACCAATAGGAAGTCTTAATCATGTAGCTTTATCAGACAGGTTGTGCGGATGAAAGACATGGATCTGCAATACCAGTACCAAACCAGCACTAATCAGCTAAAATATGGCAAATATTGAAAAATATGGCAAATATAATAATGTAGCATTAGATGCTCTGTGAATGAACCAGTTCTTAACAACAGCTCTGAACTGAAGGTGCACCTGCCTGTGACCTTGATGTATATTGATACAAAAGTAACTGTTTGTATTAATACAAATTTAAAAAATACTGTATTCTTACTATTTTATTGTTATTCTAATTTTTGAAGCAATTAAATTTGTTTTTAAAAAAGGCTTCAAATTTAAAAAAGTAACACTGGGTGGCCTGTATTTACAGGCAGTATAAATACCAGTGTTGTATTGGAAAATGCATCATGCTGTAGAGTCATAAGCAGCAGAGATTTCCCCAGTCTACACCCAGACATTTTCACTCTGCAACGTTAGGCCAGTGCTAGCACAGCACCCAGGCTGTTTTAATGCTACACCTCCTGGCTCATCCATCTTGCAGCATTGTCTCTCTGCATCTCCACTTACAGTAATGGAAATCATTAAAAAGGGATTTACAAGGAGATACAACCGCTGGGCCTGTCGTCGTATTTCTTCTCGGCTGTACACACAAACATGCGCGCCAAAATGTTTCTAGGGAAAATGTAGGATGTGTGTGTGTGTGTGTATGTGTCCACCCGCCTGGCTGGCAGTTTTCGAAACCCTTGTGTGATCCAGTGTAGAGCTATTGAGCTCCCCTAGGGCCAGTGCTGATGATTTAGTAGGCTGTAGAAAAGGGTAG
>JAZGTK010000090.1:0-15872 GCA_036877625.1 Ambastaia sidthimunki | reverse complement strand
GGGGTTAGAAGCGAGAGAGCATAGGACAAATAGAGCAGGTGGGGGTGAGGCGTCCTATCGCCTCCCTGTGGCCAGCCTGTCCTTATGAGAGTGGATGACTGAGGTAATGGTCTTTGACTGCTGCTATCGGTCATAGAGTTAATAGCTACATGCTGGGCAAAGATACTTTACGCTTGCCGTTTGGTATCATAGCTTAAGAGACTGAGCCAGCGAATGGCAAGAGAGAGGAAAACACCACACAGCAGAATATATACTGTACACTTTGTCCTTATATTCAGTTTCGTACCAATGGGAAAACCAGCTCCAGCCGTAACATTTTGATTGGTTGACAGTGACCTTGACGATACTCCTAAGGTTTGCAGCTGGACCTTAATGCTAACCTCACTCTGATTTTGATTAGCTTGTTCATTTCCTGAATTGTACCTGTGAACCTCTGCTCACAGCACAATGACCTTATAGCACAATCATTCAATTTTCACTTTCCGATTGAAATTTTAATAAACTAGATTATAAGTCTCATAAACATCATTTAAGATGAGAAGAAATGTCATATCATCTAGTCTTGAACATCCCCTGTGGCGATGGCTCCATTGTGAAAGACCAGGAGAGAATTACTGGCATTTAATTTACAAGATGAGAAAAAGTCTCCTCAGGTATTTGCTGCATATGTAGAGATTCTAAAGTATCCATGGGAACCAGAATAAGATGAGGTCAGACATTTAAATGAAAACACTTCAGGTTGTCTTTTATAAGATTTAAAAAAAAAGGTCAAAAGCACAATTGTAGAATTGGAACATTATTACAAAATTTGTCATTCTGAAAAAAGTAAAAAAATTGTTCTGAACCAGTGTTGTGAGTTTGGGGCAGGACAATCTGGTCGACCATTTGAAAATGGAGGCAGTGTTCAGAAAATTTTTAATTTTATTTACATTTGCATTATAGAGATTCTAGTGTTGTGGACTATACACAACAGTTTTAAGTCTTTTACAGAATTCTTTCTACATCATATACATAGAATATATAATGAATTATATAAATATTTCTTATGCATTGGTTCCATTTGTGAGTTTGTCAAGATTAGCAGCATTGTAGCTTTCAGCATAATAATTAGTTGATAATGCACAATTAGGCAGAGTGTTGGAGTTTTTTTCCCAAAGCACCAGAGAAATCCAGGGTTACTTCCATTTTAGTCCCAAACTAAAGTCTTACCAAGTCCCAAACTTGGTAAGAAGAGCCCTGCGATCTCAATCACTCTTTAACCTCTTTTTATCTACATCTTAGAACTAAACCTCCTGCCTTTGGGTATAAACTCAAATCCCTGAGTTTCATGCTCTTACTGCTCACTGGCTTCCAGTTTTTCATGTGGAAACACCACAAAGTGTTTGTCTTTGGTAAGATGACTGAGGGAGCGTGTCAAAATCAATTAGCCTTCAGTTAAGTTAAACCTGGTTCACCGCACAATGGATCAAAATTAATTACAACTGAATCAGACTGATTTAAACTGCCAGTGTCCTCAAGTGTACATCCAAGTGTGCATATGATAAGTCCATGATGCTGTATTAGTACAGTACTGCAGTTCAGGGAGTAGTCAATCAAACTCTCTCTTAATTAAAAGACCATATAATGCTGCTATTTTGTTAGCAATAGTGTAGCTATTGGTATTGCCTCACAGTAAGGGGCTTGGCCATCATTCTAGGGGCAAAAAGTATCTTTCTACACTGACAGCCATTCAAAAGTAGCCGTGTACTTGTAACGAATGGCTAGCTGGGGGCATGGTGGAGATGAAAACCCAGGTGCAGTTTACTTTCCAAAAGGTGCAAAGTAACAAAAGACCAAACAAAAACATGATAGACTGTGAACTACTGATGGGCACTTTTGAAATACTGCTTCATGAAAGTTCTATACATTTCTGAATTATTCGTTTTAAATCAATGCTTCAGGGTGAGTATCGAACTGACCAAGTCAGGTGATATTTCTGCAGTCAGGCTTTGCTTCATTATACTGTTTTATAAACTTATCTGATACCAAGGCACTTGTGTCAAAGTGAACCATGGACCAGTTTAGAATATGGCTGTAGCTGATCTCAAATCAATATAATTTAGTTTGATAAAAGCAAACAGATTCATTTGGTTTGGACTAAACTACAGTCAATGATTACTGAGGAAATCTAAAAACAATGAAAGCAAATGTTACAAATTTTACAACATCTACAATATCATCAAATGTAAATGTTGAGTGTTTGTATATTACATGTTAATGAAAGCCACAGCAATTGGTTTGAGGCTAATGAGACATTCAACAAGAACCAATGGCAAGACGAGACTAATAATCAAGAAAATAAACCAATGATAGGACTAGGGTAAACGGAAACAAGAATGAATAAACATGAACTTCAAAATAAAAGACCTGACAAAAATAAATGTAACCAGAAGTACGAAAAAACCCACACAATGACAGTATTCTAACAATATCAGCTTTTATAAAGCAACATATAAATCATATTCATTATCCTTTTGTTAATGTTTCTGCAGTGACTGGTGTTTATAGGGCATAAGAGCTTTTATTTTTTTCCCATTTGCTGTCTGTGTGTTTTTATGATGCCATTAATAAATCAGTGTTGTCATGACATTATTGTCTTTGTATCAGCAGTGATTAGTCAAATGACATTTACTGTATGTGCCATGGTTGACTCAAAACTTCTGTGCCCCTAAGAAAAGATGGCAGAGTTCAAATCACATCCAGGAAATCCTGCCCCAGCCCAGTAAGATGAATGACAATGCTAACAGACAGCTTTCTCTGTGCGTTGCAGGATAGATCAACATGTTTAATAAGCAAACATAACTTTCCTGGTGTTTAAATTTGAGGTGTTCATGATAAAATACAGAAGAATAGAGCTTGCAGGACTCTCTTACATCCACAGAGATCCATTTACCAGTTCTACTGAAGTACATACACTCACATTGATGCCACAGAGGATGCATGGCCTTGAAACACTGGAGCCTTAAATGAAATCTAAAACTATTCTCTGTCGGGTCATGCTACTATACTGTATTTTCACCTCACTGTAGCATGCACAGAAAGCATTAGTCTTTAGCAACTTATGTAATCTATTGTTATGATATTCAGCTCTCAGAAAGTACACCTCTCTTTACACAGACACGAAACATTCTTCAGGCTTAGAAGATAGAATGATGACTGGATGGATAGAATAATAGAGGAATCTGCTGGTGCACATCAAAGTTCGGCAAAGCGTTTCAACTTCATTTACTGTATCTACCCCAATAATTCTGCATCTGAAGATTTTTTCTCTGACATTGGAAAGTCTCTGATAAACACGAAGCATATACTTTATATTATATATGTATATGTGTGTGTGTGTGTGTGTGTGTAAAGACTAATGCTTTATATATATATATATATATATATATATATATATACATACATATACACAGTATATACTATATATAAAATTGGATTAATATTTTGATTAGATTAAATTTGATTAGATTGAATATAAAAATAAATATTTATATCTGTATTGTATGAATTTAATTTATAGTTTACATTCAAATGGAATATGAATTGCGATGTGATGCAGTGATATGTCTGCAAGAACAGTACCTAACAAGGCAATAAGAGATACACCTTTATCTCAAAACAACATCTTGTTAACAGTGTTGAGACAGTACAGCCAATAAGCTTTGAATGCTTTGGTCACATGTGGGTTGGCATGCACTACTGCTCGAAAAGAGGTCAATCAATCAGCTTGCCTCCACCTTGTTCCGTTTACACCAGGACGGACATACAGAATTTTCCATGACCACATAAAGCACAAGCCACGTTGCCTTACACTGACTGTTCGCTAATGTATACTTGCTCATAAAGGGCAGATGTGGACTAAAAAGAGAGCTGCACAGTTTCTTGCAGTGCAGTGCATGTTAGACATTATCAGATGCAATAAATCAATTGGTGGCATCGCATTTCGCATTTAAGGCCAGAGGGTGATGTGCGGTGTGTTCATCACAGTGAATGTGTGCTCAGTTAACTGTGTGCTGACATCAGACTGCTGCATCCTGGAACTGAATGGCCCCTCTGTTCAGACCCAAAAGGATTCCAAACCAGTATTGTGACTGTTTTCTAATGTTCACACCATGTGGTTTAAGACACTACATTGATAGAGAGGATAGAAGTCACACTAAGAGGATGCTTATTTTGGGGTTAATAAAGAGGGTTGAGGAGGAGGTCTGAGCATTAATAATGTTCTAATCTGTCTAGTGGATTTTAATTTATCAGAGAAACTTAAGTCGTAATGGAAAATAAGGGGTTAATTTTGAAATTAGTGTAATTATTTTTGCACATACATCATTATAGTCTCTAGGACCCTAAACATAAAAAACAGTCAATAAAAACTTAACAGAGCATAAAGATGAGGGTTAAAGAAAACATGTCAATAATAAGAATACGAGGAACGCTTTCATGCATACAAATCATGAATGCATGACTACAAATCGGAAATTACATTCCAGTAGAAAAACAATGTTTAAGGGAACAACAAACAAAGTGTAAATCTGATCCAGTAAACCGGATTCCGGTGTCTGCTGTACACCTGCTCTGATCTGCATTAAGATGAGCTTCACCGGGACATCACAATGAGGTTTCGCCAAAGCTGATCAAGTCATATAAATTCAGCGCATGCCAACATGACACCACAATGCCGTGTCCTCAGCCTCCTCCCGCATCACTCCTGCCTGTGTTACTGCAGTGAGGAGTAATGACAGCACACAAGGACAGTTTTCTCCCATTCAAAGGCCTGACAGCACTGCCAGCTAATGCACTCCCATTACACATGTACTGCCACTGGACTCTGCACTTCCCCATTTGCACTGTATATATTAACAGTGGTGTAGTTGTGCCAGACCGGGGCTAGTTGTCACAGCAAAAGGGAACAGAGTTATCACAAGGATATATATCTCAGTATCCACACTGAGATGCATTAATTTAAAGGTCAACTATACAATGAATTTTAAGTTGTTTCAATTCAGTTGATTAACAATATATTTGTTGGCCGAAACAATGATTTAATATAAACAATTTAATATACATTTTTTTTTCTGCATTAATCAATTTCCTATTCATAATTGTTTCCAGTTTAAATTGTTAAAAAACAGTCATACACAGTCTGTCGCTGTGACAACTTACTCTATATAGTCTGACGACAAATATTCACTGGAGCAAAAGTGTGACAACTTGCCCCAGTCCTCTCACCTAAATCCCCTTTCTGCAGTCAATGAAGTGCAGCTGTCCGTCTATATAACCATAGTTCCAAACCTCAAAGTGCTCATACCTTCGGTCAGGCCTATGTTGATGCTCCAGTAACTCTGCAGGCACTGCATTTCCTTCTTCATCCCCCTCTTGCAGCGGCAGTCGAACAGAGCCATCTCCTGCAACACCTCCATGGCTACCTGGCAGTCCTTATTGGCCAGCATGGTGTTCCTGTCCTTGCCTGCCAGACACTGCCTCAAGATCCTGAAGCGGTGGCTGCATTTTTGATCCTGGTTACACTTCTCTGTGGCCCTTAAACAGTCCATAGGCTCCTGCGGGCCAGACTCAGAGAGAGTGGAGGAGCTTGACATAGAGATCACTAGCTCATCTATGAAGGAGAGGAGTGAACGTTCAAATGTTATTTTTGATCCTTTTATACATTTCTATACATAAAGATGTGAAATGTTGGAATTCAACTGAAATAATCTTCAACAGGATTATTAACAAAGTAGGTACATAGATATACCTATAATCTTTTTTTTATGGCAAATGAAGCCACAGTGTGAAGGTATTAATGACCACATTCACATTTTTAATAGAGTCATTTATGAGGAGTCGGTTTGCAATATAAAAAAATCATTTACGTTTACAGTTATACAGGACGATTTAGAGACCGTAAAACAGTGGCAAAAGCCAGATGATTGCGCAATCATTTTTATGACTCAAAGAATGCTTGATAGCTCAGATTGCTGTCCAAGTACAAAATACATGCCCTCAAAGTCTGAAATATCATCTACGTCACACTAAAGACTTCTAGCTAACATCATGAGTCACATGTGGCAGAGACTGGAAGATTAAGTCTTATTTTAGTCTTTGAGGAAAAGGTTGTTTTAATTAGTACCTGACAAATGTTTATGACATCAGTGCACAACACACTGTGACTTCAACGCAGTAAATTTTTGTTATAGATTTTACTTTGTTGGAGCTGTTGTATAATTTATTACTGCACTGACGTTTCTCACTCATTAAAATGATACTCTATTAGCTTTACACTTATATTAGTATCGTATGTGTGTCCGTAAAGACAGATATAAACAGAGTTTTGTACGTGTATGCAGATTTTTTGGTAATCGGGTCATTATAACAAAGGTGCGACTCACTAGTGACATCTACAGGTGTAAATACATCAGAATACTAACTAAAATGAAATCATTATAACTTTTCACTATTTAATTCTTTTCATTAATATTTTAGAACAGAATGACATATTTCATTGCATCTTCTGTCAGAGACACGCACAAGAACATTTTAAAAGAATAGAGACATTAAATTCTAATGTTTTAAGACCTTTAAAGTGTGTGTGGAAGAGCAAGATCTGTAAAGAGATAAAGTAGCACTTTAAAGATCGTTTCACATTTACTTATACATTACTATCATTAATTTCTACATTAATAAGAACAACAATCAGTAATCACAAGCAGTGCAACAATAACTGAACATTGGGAAACTAACGTTTATTAGTTTTACTCTGTATTCGCATATACTGACGTGAACTTGAACTTGCACTATAAGTACTATCGTATAAATTGTTAATATATTCCGCAGACTGTCTGAATATTCAGTTTAACTTTCGTCATATAGTGCGCAGAAAGGATTCTGTCAGTGTGGAAGGTATGGGCAGTGATAAATCTACAGTGACCTTGATATTTCTCACCTTTAGTGGAACATTACGACTTATAGTTCTAAGCGATTATCTTAAAATGCGGGAACTAGACCCATTACATTCTAATTAAATACCATTTTGGAGTCGAGTAAAAACTCCATATTTATATAAGGAGATTAAGCGTTAAGATTGAGCGTTACTGCTATAATTTTTATGACAAACAGCAAAGCACAAACTGTTTTCTGGGGAAAGAAAACGCGCTAGGGTATAATAGTGAATTGAAGTTATTTTAAGTCTTGTAAGCATATTGAAATTTCAACCTACATTACGAATACAGAAATGTGATGAATATACAGAATGCCGTTTTTGTGCACATTGGCAAACTTGACATTCTTTATCTTTATTCCACGTAAGTTGGCAAATTATTGCAGCGAGAGAATACCCTAAATCCTAACGATTAGACAAACTAATTTTCTGTAGGAGAAATAAACCTAAATAGGAATTAGATGACATTTTAAAAGAAACTTACCTAGAAAGAGCAGAAAGCCGTAAATACAGATATACATCTTGCTTTTTCTGATGGAGAATCAGTGTGCGTTAAGGACCACCGCTCCTGTCATATGTTCCCTTCAAATAACTGTATTCTGCTTTGTCCTGTTCAAATACCGAAGCTGTTCTAATCGTTCTCTGACCTTAGAAATTCCAAATTGTATCCAGTGTTTGTCGGACCATGATTCTCTTTCTTTCCCTCTAAATAATCCAATGCCTCATATATTAAGGAAAAAGTTCTCTATTCCGCTCAGGAGGGGAACTAAAGCCAGATTCCGTAGGAACCGTTACGCGTGGTTTGGTGTGGAAACAAACATATTTCCAACGCTGATTTCTACTAATGCAATATGGCACAGAATTAAAACGCTTGGCTTACTAGAGTAACGCTCCTCTATATGATATAAATTCCCACTCCCGTTTATCTCCGAAATTAAATTCCCAAGCAAATACAGAGAGAAACTTCAGATGGCAGAGCTATGCGGACAGACTTCTGTCTCCTCAACGCGCGCTCTGGCGGAGGCTGTGAGCTTCAGAAGAGCGACTGTAAAATCGAGCGCACGTGCACCCGTTACGCACAACCCACATGTTAAATGATCCGGCGATGGATGAGTTAATCAAAGTGCGAACAAACAAGAAGTCGATCTGACTCACTATACAGTGTCCACGCTGACTAACTAGTTTTAAACCAATGATAAATTGCCACAGTGGACAAAAAGGACAGTAACTGCTGTAAAGATCTAACATCTTGTGTCTAAGTGTCTAACTACTGTACCAATAGGAAGATGCCCATTAGCGGCATTCAGGGGGGGCATGCTTTTCCAATTAGGTGCGAGTATTTAGTGCACGGATTCACAGGTTTTGATAAAGGCGTGATGTCAGAATAACTCATTTAATGGATTAAATGCTCTGTAGGCTACGTTAAGAGTTTAGAGAAGTCACAGGTGCGTTACCTCTGGAGAAACATTAGCGTCTGGTTAAATGAGTCTGGGGCACACTGTCTGCGTGTAGTCATGTAATGTTTGTCATCTGATGAATGAAGCAACACCTGCACTGTAAAACATCATAATTAGACTATTTGCACCCCCGATCTAAATAATTCAGGGTATAAACAAATCTGAAAAACCTCCTTAGAACTCCAAGAACACGTGACTGAATAATTGCGTCTAACGGGTGCGGTCAATTACAGAAGCGTCACTGACACGGATTTGACAAGCCAGTACATAGTCAAAGGCAGGAGTACCATTTGTACTGGTACTGGTACTGGTTATACCAGTCAACATATACACAATTCACAAAGAGGTGAGAGTGAAGTGTGGAAGGTGTAGTCAAGGTTTGGTCTAAAAGCACATATAAGTGACACCATTGTGCAATTGTACTGGTTCAGAATGGCCAACAGTAGAGTTTAAATGTACAAGATGTACATTTGTACCCTCTTCAAAAAGAAAAATTCTCCAATCCTTCACATTTTTATCACACATCTTTTCTAATAGTTACAATTTGCGGTTCTGTTGTTGTTGACACCATCTGTGATCTCCCCATGACTTAAAAGGTTACAGCATGCTGGCAAAAACCCATTACCTGTTTACTGCTGGCATTTATAATCCATGTGAGCAACAGAACAGATACCCATCTTAAAAGAACTTCTCACTATAATACACTTTATAGATTCACAGTTAAAACACATACAGCCAACAGCCAGCTATCTTTCGTCATATTTCAAGTTTACTTCCCATTTTCTTAGATAAACTCAAATCTTTTCCAGCAGTAGCACCTGTGGTCTGGTGTTATCTCATATTCCCTGTTTTATTACCCCTAATACAGGGGATACAAGTTTATAGAAACACAGGCTAAAGATAAGACAGTAATGCTAAAAAAAAACCTCCTAATGACTTAAAGTTTCATAAGAAAAGCAAGAATCTTCCTCTGCATAGTTCACTTGACATAATAGTCCTACACATTGCAGACTTCTCATTAATCACTTAGGAGGTTCTGTTGAAAGACAAGGTCTGGTGAAAAATGATGATAGGAGAGTATTTACATGTTGCTGTCAAGCCCCATCCTCTAATACCTGAGCTGTCTTCTGAGTTTAGTCATTAAGTTACAATGGCTTTAGTCTGATTGATGGATCAGCTTTTTTCACATATACTAGCGATTAGATGATTAGCTAAAGCTAGCTTGGGCCGCCCTGGGTCTGGTCCTACATCATCTTTCATCTTTTTTGCTCTTTCACGTTAATTAATGTCTCTTTCCCATCCTTTTGGTGTTTGATCTGTTGGACTCACAGTGTCCTTGGTTAGACCAATGTCCTTCATTTCAGCATGGCAAGAATCCCACAGTTTTGGTGTCATTAAGTCTCTGTTGTGTCCTAGTGAGCGACTGAGCCAAATTTAGACCATACCAGCAGACTCACACAGGGATTACACACCACCAAGAGAGAAAATAGATGTTCTTTGATGTTTAAGGAAACACCTACAGGCTGTATTGCAATATTTGTGGGAATCTGTGTTGTTATATTTGTATAGTGTGTTTCTGGATGTGAAAGCTTAATGGAAAGTTTTCTTTATTCCCCCAAGCAGACACACTTTACAAGAATTTCCCGAACTCCAGCCGATGCTCTTGGAATAAACCTTTGTATATACAGTAAATATAGGGACAGCTGCTAGCGGTCCAACCCTTATTCTAGTGGCACTTATTCTAGTCAGTAGGTTATTTTTGTCGTCAGATAAGTGAGAATGTTTTCAAAATGCCTTTGGTTTAGATGCCAAATCTGTGACCCAAGCTACACAAAATTTTTGAAAGGAGATAAAAATAGAGAGCATATAAACAAGCACCAATATTCCTATGTGTTTTATATTTCTCATGTCTTAAAGATAGACTTGTCATCAGCCCTTAGTCATTCAAATATGTCTTGTCTACTGTCCACATTGCATGATGTTACTGGATGAGACAAAACCAATCAGTTCTTTTTGTCTCCAGAAGGATCCACCAGAGCAATATAATGACGTTGTAATTCTATAATGGCAAAATGCAATCAGGTTCTTTTTAAGACAAGAAATTTGATTTGGAAAGAGAACATAATGGGGAGGTTGTAGTTTAAACCATGTTTTGCTACTATAAATGATCTAACCTGGTCATCAGACAGCAGTGTAACTACAGTAGGACAAACAGCATACACCCTCAAGCTTTGGTACGATAGATTAGAAAGAGATTATCGTTTTATAATCATGGCTATACCAAAGCAAAAATAAGAATAATAATAGGAAACAGAAAACTAAGAATGATGTAAAATAATGTTATTAACTCTGCATTTTTCTTCCTAAGTTAGAAGTGCTGGATAGCGTTTGTTATGCACTAGCTAAATATACATACACATATACAATACATATGCCTGTATTGTAATTGAAAGTAATAAACAGTTCTGCAAAAGACTATACCAGCATTTTAGAAGTATACTCTGGTCAAGCTCAGAAACGTTTTTTCATTTTAGAAATGTACGCATACCACAGAAGTTCAAATTTCACCCTGTGTCTTCTAATTGTGATAAATAACTAACATGATTGTTTATTGCTTTATTTATTAAGTCGTATGTGACGGGGACATGAAAGGAATGACCCTGATGCTCTTTATTTTTTATCTATTTGAATCCTCCATGTCGGAGTCATAATCATCTACAATAACACCCACCCTCTTTCCCCCGAGGTCCCCTATCAGACAGCCCCTGCAGAGCTACACACGTGGCCGAAGCCCATACAGACAAGGTCATGTCAGGTTGCCAGTGGCTGCTGCTTGTGCTCCAACATGGAGGACCTCCGTGATCCTGCCTATCTCCTTCTGTGTAAAAGGACTCTGATGAATTCCAATATACAAGCCTTCTATGATCATCTTGTTATCTCCTGAACTACAATGAATGCACAGTTCATCTGAACGCCGAAACTGAGAAACCGAGAGCCACAAACATTGTTTGATCTTATATATCCTCGAGTCAAATAGTTTCCATGTCAATAAAAACAGTCAGAGAAGGTCTGTGCGGATATTATATTAGTTTCCAAGGTTGCAGTTGATATGCAGGGGTGCTTTGAATAATAGGAAGATAAAATCTATAGAAATGTATCTGGTAGTGTAATTCCATAGAAATGTAACTTGTATTTCTTAAGCAAAGTAACTGGAAGTGTTATTCTATAGGAAATTAACTAGATCTGAGGGCTACTTGAAACGCTGCTCATGTTTCCCCTTTGGCAAATCTCTATTGAACTGCACTAGAATACAGGTGTTGTTGTGTTTTACCTGCATTGAAGGATTGATCTTTATTACCTACAACAGAAATATAGTCAATATAGCATATGAGACATTTTGAGGCTGTGCAGCTTGAATGTGCTGTGCACTGAACTGAGCAGACCTTGAATCTAAATAACATTTTATACAAGTTTCAGAATTACTAAAATTGTTTATGTTCAGAGATACAGAAAACAAACGTGCAGGTAACATATAGCTAAATATCACAGAAAGATACAAACCTTTATCTGCAATAATTCTGCATTGTTTTAGCACCTAAATCACTCAAGTAATTTAGCTAATCGGCTAAACACAATTTGCACAGCGCAGTTCCCCATCTGTGGGTCTGTTCTGGCCATTCTGGACAATGCAACAGTCTACCAAGATCTGGTGCATTTCCTTGAGAGCGTTTAGCCTCTCTCCACCACTTCAGTCCATATGAATATATGTGCCATCATAATTCTGTTCCCCATTATTTGATGAATTAAGGTTTAGTGTATGCTTTGATAAATGTTTGATAAATTTTCCCTCAGATCTTTAATGCAAATTCAAAACTGTGCAGGCTGCAGTCAAAACATCTGACAGAATGTAGCAGTTTAGAAACGCCAACTTGCTTTTTTTGACATATACATTCTTACACATATCGCACCTTCCCAGGTGTTCGCTGTCTATCTTCTGTCTGCTGGAGTTTACACAGCCTGTCTGTGACTCAACACCTCTTCCCTGGCTGAATCCACATCTTGGCATTAACCGTATAGACCATCTGAAACACTCAGTGGCTCCCTACACAGATAATGATATCTTTTACTGAGCCTTTAGTTCAGTCTACATCAACACAGTTCTAGCCCTCCAAATAGTTTGTGACAAGCATGAGTCCTCTTGCACAAAGACCAATCACGTACCACCCAACCCAGACCCTGTCAGTTCAGTTAATCTCTAACCCACACAGTTTTAAGTAGACACCTTGAGAAGAACCAAAACTGTTTGTCTGATTACATAAGAAACTCGATTCCAAGGTGCTTGTCACTCTCGTTTGTTAAGCAAGAGACTGTCTGCTTAGAACATCTGTGCTTTTATTGGTTTGATGTTTGGTTCTGAGGCAGAGAACACGTATGACAGATTTCAGAATCAAACTGGCATACAAGGAATCTGTTGGACTATAAATATAGTGGCTCTAAAAAGTATTTTGGCACTTATAATTATAATTGGACACAGTAATAGATGTTTAAATTACACTACATAAATAACAAAAATTCCAACCAAGTGACATCTGCAAAGAAATAAGACTGGGCTGTTTTTGGCATGTTAATGATTACTTTTAACAAACTATATAGTCCCAAGGTCATTTATAGTAGATGTTTAAAGTCAGTTCCTCTCAAGTTCACATGTTTTAACAGAATAGCCACAGGTGTTGTTTATAATTTTATCTATATATAAGTTCCACAACCAGAACCATGTTTCTGTTAATTTATATATCCTAATTAAAATGACAAAATTTTAATATAAATATATCCTGATATCTTTATTTTAAACAGTTTCTATAGTTAATTTAGGTTAATTTAAAATCTACAAACTTCTTTTTTGTGAAGGGTTGATACTTTGTTATCAATAAAGCAATTACACTTATACATTTTTTAATTTAATTTAAGAATCCAAGTGACATTTTAACTGGCTTTTTGGAGTTCATTGTGGGGGCTGGCTTTTTCCCACAATTTAGGTGTGCGTGACTTTTACTATCTTTGTGGGGAAATTTGGTCCTGACAGAAAATCAAGAACACACCTACACACACACACACACACAGGTTTTGTTCTCATTTTTCTAGTATATCAAAGTTTATCAAAAGTACAGCATCCTTTATTAATGTGTTAAATAGGGCAAAAACAGTACAAACTTCCATGTGAAAAAAAAGTTCATCGCTTGTATGATGGATGTATAAGCTCAGGGCCTTTGTGCTACTGCAGGTCTAACTACAGCCCTGTTGGTGACCCCAAATCTAGTGTTACAAAAGCAGCCAGGGTCTAGTTCTGCCCATAACCTCAGGTTACATTATAAACACACACACACACACACACACATTCCAGCCTAAGTGAGTAGGAGTTTCACAGCACTGCATCCACAGGAATATGACGATAGTGATGCTGATTTACCAGAGGTCACAGCTTCACATTTCAGCTATACACTGTGAGGGTAATATAGGGTGCATATGAATGTACATAAAACCACCACCTAATACAGTCCATTGCTATCTGAAAACAACATTACACTACATTGGTAAAACTA
This sequence comes from Ambastaia sidthimunki, assembly GCA_036877625.1. Classification (NCBI taxonomy): domain Eukaryota; kingdom Metazoa; phylum Chordata; class Actinopteri; order Cypriniformes; family Botiidae; genus Ambastaia; species Ambastaia sidthimunki. The sequence goes on along the minus strand of JAZGTK010000090.1, from coordinate 1,845 downwards.
TTGGTTTCTTTTACCAAAATACAGTACGTGGAACTGCCTGTTGATAGTATAGAAAATCTAGTTTATAGTATATAGAATCTAGGCCTGTTTATAGCATATTGTAGAATTGTTTTATTGACCACAGGTCAGTTAAATTTGACCTTACAGTACTTGTGGGTGGCTTTTTCTAGGGACTGCTGTAATACAACTGAACTACATTCAACCTTTAGGAGCCACAAGGAAATCACAGCGTTAGCATGCTGCATGTTTTATGTGACATTTGCAAGCCATATGAGAAATAACAGCAAGAAGAAGATTAGTCTTGCAGCAATTTACTGCGCTCATCCAGTGCTGGAAAAAACATTAGAAAAACAAAGAGGTTTTTGGTGATTCAGATAACCCTACTTGAGATTAAGACTAATGACTGGTTTATTTTAGATGTTCTTTAGATGAAACCAGTTGTTTCAAACTGTGTCTTCTGTTGACTCCATTTACAGCTGCCTTAGATATAACTTTAGATTTATGTGCTTGTTTGAATATACTTCAAGTGGCCCAATTCAGGCTGGCGACTGTTTTTAAATGTACGTGGAGTGGCCTGACATTTTCGTGTCGTGCTACTTGACTGGAAATTCAGACATGACTGTATCAATTGCATCACTATGACTGATAATATAAAGGGGTGAGTCAGGAACTCTGTTCCAAAACTTAGTAAGCTTTCTGCAAATGCCAAGACTTTTCCAAAGGGTAGGCAAGTTAATTATGCTGCCTCAAAAGGTACTGTGTTTTGGCCAAAATCTAAGGCAACATTGCATGTGTTTTTTGCAAAAACAATCAGAAAACAATCCCATAATGCTTTGCGAAAAGCTGAGTAAAAAGAAACCGAAGATGGAGAGAAATTCCTTTTGATTAAAAAACCTCAATTCATATAAAAATATGTTATTGTACCCAATTTTGTGTGTGCTATGTATTTTTATACTTAGTGCTGATGGCCGAAAGGTGTCATGCTTTATGCCCGACAGCCTTAAACTTAACTTAGCAACATGCTAACATAATGATCTCCCATACTAAACACTATTTGTGTGGTAACTGAAGTTACTGATTATGTTGAGTGCTTCATGAGTTTCTTAATATGAGAAAACTTCCTTAGAAGGCAGCTGCCTATATAGGCAGTAGACAGTGAGACAGCTCCAAAGGTTTTAGAACAGACCCATGAAATAAGACACATATATACAATGAAGGACAGAATTCAGGTTGGCAGTTTAAATTTCATGTACTCCATTGAAGTACATTGATCGCTTTCCAACTGCATGTCTAAAAGATTGTTTAGAGAGGTTATGTTTACCATCCCATTACCCACAAACATAATCTGTGACCAAAAACGCAGTTCAGCAAATTCAGCCTCTACGTGCATGAGGACTTTTACCTGAAAAGTCTCAAGAGTAAACAAAAGTCATCTATCTTCCCCAATGAGCCACAGAGAGCATCTCTACAGTTATGATGTTGCTCGTGCAGGAGAGAACACTTTCATTTTTCCGGGCCATCCTTGCTCTGAATTACATGTCACTTTAAATAGGTTGTTTGGCTCAGATGATGAGATGTTGGCTCAGATGAAAGAGAGAAAGAGAGAGGGAGAGAAAGTTTAGGGGGAAGTAGGGGCAGCTAGCAGATGGTTGGGGCTGTGTATAATGTCATATATTGCTGGCACAAGCAGAAGGTCTGAGCTAAAGCCATGCTCCCAGACAAACTGACATTTACTGTGTGTGTCTGTGTTTACATCCGTGCAATGGGAATAGAGAGGTATTGCAGATCATGAGATGCATGAACAATGGAATAGGTATAAGATTAAGATTTCCTTCTGCCCGTCGT